>BDUI01002693.1:54099-65764 GCA_002335545.1 Apodemus speciosus | reverse complement strand
GAAAAGAAGGAAAGAGTGTACCTAGGTTCTGGAAAGGCCCAATGCATCAGTGTAGGGGAATACCAAAACAGGGAAGTGGGAAGGGGTGAATAGGGGAACAGGGGGAGGGAAAAAGACATATGGGACATGGGGGGGCAGGGAAACCAGGAAAAGGGAATCGAAATGTAAATAAAAAATATATCCAATAAAAAAAACACACCAAATGCACTAAACAAAGAAAGAATATTAAAAGCTTTAAGGGAAAAAGGTCAAGTAACATATAAATATTTTTACTATCAGAATTATAAAGAATGTAACCTAACGAATTATACCAGACTTCTTGCCAAAGACTATGAAAGCCAGAAGAGCCTGGGCAGATGTCATACAAACCCTAAGGGAACACAAATGCCAAATTAGGCTACTATACCCAGGAAATCTCTAAATTACCATAGATGGAGAAACCAAGGTATTCCATGACAAAAATAAATTTACATAATATCTTTCCACAAATCCAGCCCTTCAAATGATAATGAATGGAAAACACCAACAAAAGGAGGGAAACTACACACTAGAAAAAGCAAGAAATTAATCTTTTTTTTTAAACAAATCAAAAATACAGAGCCACACAAACATAACTCCACCTATAATAAAAATAATAACAGGAAGAAACAGTCACTTCTCCTTAGTATCTCTTAATATCAATGGACTCAATTCTTCAATAAAAAGGCATAGACTAACAGACGAGATACATAAGCAGGACCCAACATTTTGCTGCATACAGGAAACTCACCTCAGGCACAAAGACAGACACTACCTCTGAGTAAAAGGCTGGAAAACAATTTTCCAAGCAAATGGTACCAAGAAACAAGCTGGTGTAGTGATTCTAATATAGAATAAAATAAACTTTCAACCTAAAGTATTAAAAAAAGATAAGGAAGGACACTTTATACACATCAAAGGAAAATTCTACCAGGATGAACTCTCAATTCTGATCATATATGCCCCAAACACAAGGGAACCCACACTCATAGAAGAATCTTTACTAAAGCTTAAAGCACACATTGAACCCCATACAATAATAGTGGGGGACTTCAATACCCCACTCTCATCAATAGAAAGATCAGGGAAACACAAACTAAACAGAGAAACAATGAAACTAACAGAAGTTATGGACCAAATGGGTTTAACAGATAGCTATATAACACTTTTTCCTAAAACAAAAGAATATACCTTCTTCTCAGCACCTCACAGTATCTTCTCCAAAACTGACCATATTCTCAGTCACAAAACAGGCCTCAGCAGAAATAAGAAAATAGAAATACTTACATGCATYCTATCAAATCACCATAGACTAAAGCTGGTCTTCAATAGCAACAAAAATAACAGAAAGCCCACATATACATGGAAATTGAACATACTACTTAATGATAACTTGGTCAAGGAAGAAAGAAAGAAAGAAATTAAATCCTTTTTAGAATTTAATGAAAACGAAGGCACAACATACCCAAACTTATGGGACACAATGAAAGCAGTGCTAAGAGGAAACCTCATAGCTATGAGTGCCTCCAAAATGAAACTAGAAAGAGCATACACTAACAGCTTGGCAGCACATCTGAAGGCTCTAGAACAAAAAGAAGCAAATACATTCAAGAAGAGTAGATGTCAGGAAATCATCAAACTCGGGGCTGAAATCAAACAAGTAGAAACAAAAATATCTATACAAATAATCAACCAAATCTTCTAGTTCTTTGAAAAAAACCAACAAGATAGATAAAACCTTGGCCAAACTAAACAGAGGACACAGAGACAGTATCCAAATTAGCAAAATCAGAAATGAATAGGGAAATATAACAACAGACACTGAGGAAATCCAAAAAATCATTAGATCTTACTTCAAAAGCCTATACTCAACAAAACTGGATAATCTATGTGAAATGAACAATTTTCTTGACAGATATCAGGTACCAAATTTAAATCAGGATCAAATAAATGATCTAAACAACCCCATAACCCCTAGAGAAATTGAAGCAGTCATTAATAGTCCCCCAACCAGAGAAGGCCCAGGATCAGATGGGTTTAATTCAGAGTTCTATCAGACTTTCAAAGAAGACCTAATACCAATACTCTTCAAACTATTCCACAAAATAGAAACATATGGAATACTACAAAATTTGTTTTCTGAAGCCACAATTACTCTGATACCTAAAACACACAAGGGCCGAACAAAGAAAGAGAGTGTTAGACTCATTTCCCTTATAAATATCCATGCAAAAATACTCAATAATATTTTGCTAACTGAATCCAAGAACACATCAAAACGATCACCCACCATGGTCAAGTAGGGATGCTGGGATGGGTCAATGTACAAAAATCCATCAATGTAATCCACTATAAAAAGAAACTCAAAGAAAAAAACACATGATCATTAGATGCTGAGAAAGCATTTTACAAAATCCAATACCTCTTCATGATAAAAGTCTTGGAAAGATTAGGAATCCATGGCCCATACCTAAACATACTAAAAGCAATATACAACAAACCAGTAGCCAATATCAAACTAAATGGAGAAAAAACGTGAAGCAATCCCACTGAAATCAGGGACTAGACAAGGCTGTCTACTCTCTCCCTATCTGTTCAATACAGTACTTGAAGTCCTAGCCAGAGCAATTGGAAAACAAAAGGAGGTCAAAGGGATTCAAGTTGGAAAGGAAGAAGTCAAAATATCACTATTTGCAGACCATATGCTAGTATACTTAAGTGACTTGAAAAATTCCACCAGAGACCTCCAAAACCTGATAAACAACTTCAGCAAAGTGGCTGGATATAAAATTAACTCAAACAAATCAGTAGCCTTCCTATACTCAAATGATAAAGAGACTGAGGAAGAAATTAGGGAAATGACACCCTTCACAATAATCATATAAATCAAATAATATAAAATACCTTGGTGTGACTCTAACCAAGCAAGTGAAAGATTTGTATGACAAGAATTTCAAGTCTCTGAAGAAAGATATTGAAGAATATCTCAGGAGGTGGAAAAATCTCCCATGCTCATTGATTGGCAGGGGTAATATATTAAAAATAGCCACCTTGCCTAAAGCAGTCTACAGATTCCATGCAATCCCCATCAAAATTCCAAATCAATTCTTCATAGAGTTAGAAAAAGCAATTTCCAAATTTACCTGTAATAATAAAAATCCCAGGATAGCTAAAACTATTCTCAACAATAAACGACTGGAGGAATCACCATCCTTGACCTCAAGTTATATTACAGAGCAATAGTGATAAAAACTGCATGGTAATGGTCCAGTGAGAGGCAGGTAGATCAATGGAATAGAATTGAAGACCCAGATTATGGTCACTTGATCTTTGAAAAAGGAGGTAAAATCATCCAGTGGTAAAAAGAGCATTTTCAACAAATGGTGCTGGTTCAACTGGCAGTCAACATGTAGAAGGATGCAAATTGATCCATTCTTATCTCCCTGGTACAAAGCTCAAGTCCAAGTACATCAAGGACCTCCACATAAAACCAGATACACTKAATATAATAGAAAAGAAAGTGGAGGAAAGCCTGGAGCATATGGGCACAGAGGAAGATTTCCTGAATAAAACACCAATAGCTTATGCTCTAAGATCAAGAATTGACAAATCAGACCTCATAAAATTGCAAAGCTTCTGTAAGGCAAAGGATACTTTCAATAGGAACAAAGGGCAACCAACAGATTGGGAAAAGATTTTTAACAACTGTACATCTAATAGAGGGCTAATATCCAATATATACAAAGAACTCAAGAAGTTAGACTCCAGAGAACCAAATAACCCTGTTACAGTAGGGTACTGAGCTAAACAAAGAACTCTCAACTGAGGAATACCAAATGCCTGAGAAACACCTAAAGAAATGTTCAACATCCTTAATCATTAGTGCAGTTCAAGTTAAAAACAACCCTGAGAGTCTACCTCACACAAGTCAGAATGGCCAAGATCAAAAACTCAGCAGACAGCAAATGCTGGAGAGGATTTGGAGAAAGAGGAATACTCCTTCATTGCTGGTGGGATTGCAAGGTGGTAAGACCACTTTTGAAATCAGTTTGGTTTTTCCTCAGAGAATTGGACATAGTACTACCTGAGAACCCTGCTACACCACTCCTGAGCATATACCCAGAAGATGCTCCAACACTTAATAAGAACTCATGCTCTACTATGTTCATAGCAGCCTTATTCATAATAGCCAGTGGTACATTTATACAATGGAGTACTACTCTGCTATTAAAAACAATGAATTCATGAAATTCACATGCAAATGTATGGAGCTAGAAAATATCCTGAGTGAGGTAACCCAATCACAAAAGAACACACATGGTATGCACTCGCTGATAAGTGTATATTAGCCCAAAAGCTTGGAATACCCAAGGTACAACTCACAGACCACCTGAAGCTCAAGAAAATGGAAGACCAAAAGTGTGGATACTTTGATCCTTATTGGAAGGTGGATAAAAATACCCATGGCTCACAGCCAACCAATAGACTGAGCATAGGGTCCCCAATGAAGCAACTAGAGAAAGGACCCAAGGAGCTGTAGAGGTTTGCCTCCCTGTAGGAAGAACAATACTATGTACCAACCAGTACCCCCAGAGCTCCCAGGGACTAAACCACCATCCAAAGAGTACACATGGAGGGACCCATGGCTCCAGTTATGTATGTAGCAGAAGATGACCATTTCAGATATCCATGTGAGGAGAGGCCATTGGTCCTGTGAAGGCTTGATTCCCCAGAATAGGAGAATGCAAGTCAGGAAATTGGGGGAGGGGATGAGCAGGGAGAAGGGGGATGGGTTGGGGATTTGAGGGTAACAAGGAAAGGGGATAACATTTGAAATGTAAATAAAGCAAATATCTAATAAAAATAAAAAAATATAAAAAATGTTATATCTTAAGGAGACTTCAATATTATCTCTGAATACATTTGATTGGTCTTGTCAGTATTATCGGCTTGTTTATTGATATAAGGTACTTGAATTTTACCATTATTTCTATCAAACAATTCAGTTTCGTCAGTCAACCAGTCATTTACCATGTCTTCTTAAGAGCCGAAAACCTTACCAGTGTACGATAATATGATGAACAGACTTCATTATAGGTGATTACAAAGCAGTAACTTTTGTGTATCAGACCAGAGAGAACTAAAGCCACAAGTTCACCTTTGCTCTTTGTTTGCAACTCTCTTCTTTGTGTTGTCATGCAGCCAGGGACCTGTCTCTACCACAGGGGATAATGGGTTAATAATCATATTAACTCCAGACTGTTTTCAAGGAGCACTTAAGGTCTCTCTTATTAAAGCCTGTCCTTGGAATGAGGATATTCATGGTCCATTAGCATAAGCTACACCTGCAATGAGGAATTTGTATAAATTTTAAGATCTACAGTCTTTCCCTGACTGCTCCCCTCAGAGCTAGGTTGAAGAAAAGTCAACTCATGACTATACAGCTTCTGAACAGATTGAAAAAGTGAAGACAACCTAAGGAGTCAGGATGTGAGTCCTGTCTGAATGCTGAGTACTAACATTATCCATTAATGTTTATTGAGTTCATTGTAACTATCTTGAGTCTTCAGTGAAATACCATTATTTCTCTCTTGTCTAAAAGGGGGGTTTTCTCCAAAAATTATTTTGTCTATTTTAATAAATTTGCCACTCCTCCTTTTTTTCTTTTCTTTCCTTTTTTTTTTAAAAAAATTAGATATATTCTTTATTTACATTTCAAATGATTTCCCCTTTCCTGGTTCCCCTCCTCACTGAAAATCCCATAAGCCATCTCTCTTCCCCCTGTTCCCCAGTCAACCCTCTCTTGCTTCCCTGTCCTGGTATTCTCTGACACTGTGGCATACAGTCTTTCCAGGACCAAGGGCCTGTCCTCCCTTTGATGTCTAACAAGGACATCCTCTGCTGCCTATGCATCTGGAGCCATGGGTAACACCACTTGTACTGTCTGGTTGATGGTTTTGTCTCTGGGAGCTCTGGGAGAACGAGCTGGCTCACATTGTTGTTCTTCCTATGGCACTGCAATCCCCTTCAACTCCTTGGTTCCTTTCTCTAGCTCCCCCATTGGGTACCTTGTGCTCAGTTCAATGGCTGGCTGGGAGTGTCACCCTCTGTATTTGCCATGCACTAGCAAAGCCTCCCAGGTGACAGCTATATCCTGTCCAGTCAGTAAGTACTTGTGGGCATCGATAAGAGTGTCTGGGTTTTGTAACTGTATATGGGATGGACAACTATGTGGGGTAGTCTCTGGTTCATCTTTCCCTCAGACTCTGCTCCAACCCTACATCTGACAGAGAACTAATATCCAATATATTCAAAGAACTCAAGAAGTTAGACAACAGAGAACCAAATAACCCTATTAAAAAAAATGGGGTATAGAGCTAAAGAAAGAATTCTCAACTGAAGAATACTGCATGGCTGATAAACACCTAAAGAAATGTTCAACATCCTTAATCATCAGGGAAATGCAAATCAAAACAACCCTGAGATTTCACCTCACACCAGTCAGAATGGCTAAGATCAAAAACTCAGCAGACAGCAGGTGCTGGCAAGGATGTGGTGAAAGAGGAACACCCCTCCACTGCTGGTGGGATTGCAAATTGGAACAACCACTTTGGAAATCAGTTTGGCAATTCCTCAGAAAACTACCTCCAACATAATACTACCAGAGGACCCTGTTATACCATTCCTGGGCATATACCTAGAGGATTCTCCAGCATTTAATAAGGACACATGCTCCACCATGTTCATAGTAGCCATATTTATAATAGCCAGAAGCGGGAAAGAATCCAGATGTCTCTCAACAGAGGAATGGATACAGAAAATGTGGCATATTTGTACAATGGAATACTACTCAGCTATTAAAAACAATGAATTCATGAAATTATTAGGCAAATGGTTGGAACTGGAAAATATCATTCTAAGTGAGGTAATCCAATCACAAAAAACATACATGGTATGCACTCACTGATAAGTAGATTTTAGCCCAGAAGCTTGGAATACCCAAGACATAATTTTTATATCAAATGATGCCTAAAAAGAAGGAAGAACAAAGTATGGATACTCTGGTCCTTTTTAGAAGGGGGAACAAAATCCCCACAGAATAAGATACAAAGACAAAATGTGGAGCAGAGTCATATGCTTTTCTTATCAGATACATTCCCAATTTTCCTCTATGTGTTGCAGGACAATTCTCAGTTTAGCATTATGGTGTTGATACTATGTAGCATGCACCTGATTCAAACTAAGATATACTATATGAGCAAAATATTTGTCTCTTTATGCCAGGATTAGAAATGTTGTCAACATACACATATGCCAATTATGTCATATATGCCATAAGCCCTGTCACAGCCTGGGCCTGACACACTCATGTCCATTCTTAGAAACTTGTCATTTGCCAAGGCACAGAAGCAAATTTTAAGTGTCACTATACTATGCTAGCCAAAGAGAGGACACTTTCTCTGTGTAAAATCTATGCCATTTCCACCATATAGGTGACATATTTTAACCATCAAATTCCTTGGGTGAATGAATGAAMTTTTCTACTAGTTTGCAATATTCATGGAAAGATTTTGCTTATAATTCGTTTTTTAGTGCCTATGCCAGTAGTTTCCCTTAATAAATACTGAGTAATGTTTTAAAATAAATCAATAAATGAGTGAAAAATGRTAAGCTGCTTTTATGCCAAAATCTAATTCTGAACTTGAAACTACAGTGACTTCACAGTATGGTACCCAGAACAACTGCACACAGGTCCAGAGACATAGCAGCTATTTATGATGATGTTTATGAATTTCTTTGTTTGGAGTTATCTACCAGCACACCCAAAGGACATCATTGATTCCAGGCCTTGGACGCTGCATGCTCACCTAGAGTCTTGTTCCTGGAGAGCTAGCAGAAATTAAAACTATGTTCTCTGCCTTGGTTAACTCACAGTATCTTAGAAATAATTTTTTGTTTATTTGTTTTGTTTTGTAGAGGATGTGAAACAAACGAGGTTATCGGTACACGGGGAGCAAAACAGAGCTGGAGTTTCTATAATTGTATTCTTGTTTATTATTTCAGCTCTCTTTTCATCTATAAAACAGATCGCAGAGTCTATATAAAAGCAAATTAAGAGTCACTTTTGAATCTGGCACAATTGAAATGGAACCAATTATTAAGAGTGATCTCACTGGAAAAGTAAATGCAATTCAGTCTGAAGTTTCCTTTGCCTTATTTCATTGTCACAAACATTTGTATCCGTATTTAGACATTAATGTTTACATAAAAGACAGCATGTTCTTCCTACTGAAAAATTAGGTGGAAATTCCAAATCACAAAGTAAAAAAAAGTAAACTTATTTAAAGTAAAACCTGCCACTTTGATGCCCAGTATAATAAATCACTTGTGGTTTATTTTTCAACTAGCTAAGCAACAGTGCCCCATGTTTATAATTCTCTTTCTGTTTATAGATTATCTCTTAAATGGATTTAGATAGCTTCTTTATCCTCATATCTTTCTTTGTTTCCTGATTAAAGTTGCCTGAAGCTAGAAAATGTCAGAATTCATAGTTTTCCACTCTACAGCATCTCAAGCAAGCCATGGTAATATATTTTCCATATACCATAGTGCTTTTTTCCCCTGTTTGTTTTTGTGTTAGGTTACAGATTTCTGAGGCTTATGAAGTTATTAGTTTTAGCACAAAACTAATACTTCCTAAATGCATAATTACAAAGTGCCAAGAAGATTAATTTGCTTTTCTCAGGCGTGTGAGGGTCATTGTGGTCTGTATCTTTTCAGTGTTGTTTCTAAAAATATTCCTCTTATATTGTCTTTACCCACCAATGCTTCTCATTTATTCTAATGATATTTCCTTCCTCTTTTTCTTCCCTAGCCTCTTTCACCTCATTTTCAAGGTTCAAATTCAGTGGCAGTATTTCTGAGATATTCCTAGTATAATTCATGGTTTTGAATATACAATTTAAAAAAAACTGGGCTATGGAACTCTGCTGACTAGCTAAATGTCAACTTGACACAAGCTGGGGTCATCTGAATGGAGGAAAAAAATGTCTCCATAGGGTCTGGCTGCAAGAAATGTCCTTAATTAGTGAATGATGAGGATGGGCCCAGGACATTGTGGATAGTGTCATTCTTGGCCTGGTGGTTCTGGGTGCTCTATGAAAGCAGGATGAGCAAGTCAGAAAAATCAAATGATAAGTGGTAACTCCACATCGTCGCTGAATCAGCACCAGCCTAATTAAGATCCTGCCCTGTTTCTGTTCCTGTCCTGACTTCCTTTGATGATGAGCTGCAATGTGGAAGTATAAGTCAAATATATCCTTTCCTCTCCAAGTTGGTTTGGATATTGTGTTTAAGCACAGCAATAGTAACTCTAAGAAACGAACTGAATAGAAAATTCTCTAGAACAAAGGGGTAATAAATATTTTTAAGTGATCAGCTTCCTGTGCTATTAGGGAATTAAAAATTAAAAATACTTTGCGATTTTATCTCTTCCCATTATAGAAGAACCATTGTAGAAATCATTGTATAGGTGTCCCGAAAAACATCTTAACATAGAGCTGTTATAAGACTCAGTTACACCACTTATGGGCATATATCCCAAAGATATTTTGTCTCTCTACTGAGACACTCTCTACGTTTACACTCATATTTATTACAAGTCTATTTATGATAGACAGGAAACATGTCACAGACTATAAATTCTACAACTTGATGTGGCAGAAGTCTTTTGTGGTGGATTCAGGTAGGAGGCCTAAGCTGACCCAGTATAGAAACTGTGGACCCAGAACATGTCGAAGTGTGTCCACAGTTATGGAATCTTACAATAAACATGACTGGCTAAAGATGTGAACATCAGTCCAGAGCTGACTTCTGTAGGGCATGGAGATATTAAGAGCCAGTTATGGGTATTTGAGCTCCTGGATACTGACTGTTATTGACAACAGTAGTTTCAATAGAAGCTACAGATAAAATAAGTAGCCTTTAATACCAATCCCAAGAGGAACATTTCTCAGAACTCTTAAAACTCAGTCTTCTCCTGAATATTTTACATCCCTCCACTAAAGAAGAAAGGTGACTTGAACAAAATGTTGAATTAAATGTTCAAACACTTGTGCAAAAACAAAAGTAATACGAAAAAATCATAACATAATCCCCTCTAAAAATTACTGATACCATAGTAATGGCCAATGACATGGGCAACATTCCAAAAAAAATTAATGAGTATGAGTATGTTCATGTAGTTCAAAAAAGATATAAATGTATTCCAAAAGAACAACATGAATGACCTAAATGAATTTATGATGACAATTCAAGATAGGAAAATAGAATTCAAGAGTATCTACAGAAAATCCAAATGCTATACAATAGTTTCCAAGCCACTCTAGCAAATCCCATGTATGTATKAAGTCTATCAGATCTGTTCTTCTAGAGAACCCTGATAAAACAAACTTGAACTGATTAGATGCTTTCTGATGCTTAGCTTTTCTAGTTGCCAGAAGATGCTATGTAGGCTTCTCAGAAAAGATATCAATGATCTTATTTTGGGGTTGCGATAATAATGATGAACCTGAATTGCAACTTGTGGGGAAAGTCAACCTTCCTTTGAGTATAGGACATGCTCCATAGGAAGAATTTCTTATCTGATATTGTAACATGCAGAATATGTCAAATTCACATGACTGAGGAAATGGTAAGCCCTAGGACAGAGCCTGATATCGTTAGTTTTGTTAAAAGGCCATGCTGTCTAGCTGCCTTATAAATATGTATGCTTATGTAGATTTGTACTAATTTCAAATTTTTTCAGTGAAGATTCTCTTAATGGTTTAGTGGGTAATACAAAGACATATAATTAGTCAAAATAATGAATGTAAGTACGTAGGAGTCCTCCACAGTGGATAGATTATATATATCATATTTGCCCCATTCAAGATTCAGTAAATATTGTAAGTTAGGATGTGGAGAAAATATGAGAGCAGATGAATGTGGAGGAGGTCTGTGAAATGCAAACTTCTAGATATGTCATGGTAGTTCACACATAACCTCGCAGAAACTAGTTCTTGCATGAAACCTGAACGAGATCAAGCTAGTCAAAATTCTACGTTGTGTGGGCAAGGAGTTCTTTAGGTCCCACACTTAGAGAGGCGCTACTGACAACTGATAAATTCTAACGAGAGGAAAATCATGTTGCTTTGGGCAGTTGGCCATAGGTGGGTTACCCAAACCACATGGATGGCCCCATACCCATGTTCATATGGGAAACAGAAATTTTCATTAGGAAGTTATTAATGTATCATTTAAACATATGTAGCTACAGTACTAACCTGCCTTACAGGAGAGACCTACTGGTTCAATAGTCACAGAACTGGAAAGAGAATCTGTTCTAACATGTATTAAAATAGAAAGATAGAAATTTTGTAAATTCCATAAAGTTTAAAAAACTTTGAAGCATGAAGGATACTTAAAAAAAGTGGAAATGAAATAGAGAATGAACTCTAGAGTTAATTTCAAAGTAGAAGGTAAAAGAAAAAGTAACAACTTAAGAACTTAGCAGATTAAAATCACTTTTCATACTAATGGTCTAAATATGCCAAGTAAAAGGCTCAGACTGTAATACAAAAATATTCTTCTTTATGTTGTCTAAATG
>BDUI01002693.1:11298-21884 GCA_002335545.1 Apodemus speciosus | reverse complement strand
TATTAATGTGCACTACTTATTCGTTTGGTAGTAGGGCATTTGAATATTTTCTCAAAATAAGGTACTCAGGTGAACATTCTGACCTTGAGGTAGTTTTCTATTCTAGCCAGCCCAATTCTTTTTCTATCTACCTGGCTATTGTGACAACCTGAGTTTGTTTATTATGGCTGCTCTTCTGCCAAAATCAACATGACTTTCTTCTCCCATGAATATGTAACTCTTGTCAGGTTGAATTCCTGTATCACCTGAGAACATTACCATATTCACTAACTCTTAATCATCAACTACTGATATTTTTAATGAATTCTATTTTGGAGTTCATAGGTTGTCTGTTTTGTTTTTTTCTTTTCCAGTTGGGAATTTTAACAATCCTGTTTCAAATTATATGGTTGTATTTGAATTTAAGGCAGATATTTTTTTTTCTTGTCTGATAGTTGATTTGTGGTTTGGTTTCCCCAAGACTTCTCTTTCGGTCTCATGATGTCGGCAGAAGAAATGGCATTCATTTGCCTTACTTTTCAGCTTGTTTTTTTTTTTTAAAAAAAAAAAACTTCTTAAATTTTTTATTATATATTCTGAAAAATGAAACAGACTGTTGCCTGTCTGTAAATAAAGGCATCTCATTTATGGTAATTTTTTTCAGTTACCAGTCAAACTGACTTTTTTTTTTTTTTCTGAGCGACTAACACCTACAATGTTTGCCAGTAGTAAAGGACTTGAATGATTRTTGTGTTATACCAACTTTACTTGCTAATCTATGAAATATGCAAGAGAAGCATTTGTGTCATGATCATCAAGATGACATTCAGACTGGGTTATTTGCTCAGAATTCAGGAGAAAAAGAGTTATGGTATATAAAATGACAATACACAGAACAAAATCAGAAAGTGAAAAAGCACATATGGAGAAGTCAAGAGAAAATTGGGCACCAAGGCTGATTTGGATTTATATAAAGTATACAACAGGCTGTCTCTGCTAGTTTATATTTGGTCGATGAAATCCTTTATATGCCTCTGACCACCAAGTTTCATCTACACATGGATCAGTTTGCTGGAAGTTGTCCATTATGTGGCCCAGCAGAGTAGTCACTGTTAACTCCCTGCCAAATGGTATCCTATATGATAAAGACTCTATTTCTAGAGTTCATTCAATTTTCCATATTTTATTCTGCTCGCCACAGCACATGGAAGGATGTCCTCTATTATAGTACTCACTCCCACTTGCAGTCCTTTCCTCTTTATCATCCCATTGCACAAAAGGAGGAGCACTGCCAGCCCAAGGCGTTACTCTGAGACACTGGCCTAATCATGCTAAAAGACAACTAGATTTGCTTTCTCTGAGGAAATATTTTGGAATGTACATTTATACTTTCTTCAGTGCAGCTCATTTTCATGTCTTACTTCTACTGACTCTTTCTTTTTATTTTAATTTGTCGTAATTTTGTGTGTGTACACAGGTATGGCTGCTTATGGATATGGAGGCTCATTATCTACAGTGTCATTCCTTGGGCATCATTAACATTCTTTTTCTTATCGAACAGTTGATTATTAGTTACATAATGTGTGTGTGTGTGTGTGTGTGTGTGTTTGTGTGTGTCTGTGTGTGTACTCATGTTCATATATGAGGTTGTTAATATGCCACGGTGGATATGCGAAGGTCAGAAAATGACCTCAGGTGTTCTTCCTCACATTCAACTTTGAAGCAAAATTTCTTATTTGCCTCTGTTCTCTGTACTCCAGAGTAGCTAGCCTATGAGCTTCCATGTAATTCTTCTTTTTATTCTTTATCCATTTCTTTCCATAGGAATATTTGKCTTTCAGAGACAYGACATCACAGCTGAGATTTAAGGATCCCAACTCTGATTCTAAAGTCTACACAAGTGTTTTTATCCCCTGGACTATCTTCCTGGGTCCCACATTGGTTTGTTTCTCATTAGCCTGTAACTTATCAAGTTGGGTAGATTGGCTGGCCAGAAAACCCAGGGATCTCTTTGTGGCTACCTCCCCAATGAAAGCAAGGAAACCCATCATTTTTTTTATGTAAGTTCTATGGTAAAACTCAAGTTCTCTTGTAATCAAGACAAAGACCCAACTATACTATTATCTCGACCCCTACTTTGTCATAAATTTTAACTCAATGTTTTCACCTTTGGGTGAAAATACAGATTCTGCTAGGGTACTGGCCCAAATTTCCAACAACAGTAACAAAATGCCTTTAGCYCCTTCTCCTCCAACCAGGGTATAATGTAGATACTGGAGATGTTGTGGCCCTGTAAGATTTCATTATTAGCAATGTCAATAGCTTTTCAGAAAAGAGGAAGGCATAGTCATTCCCATAAGATACTTAGGAAAGTTTTAGAGCTATAGCTATTGGTTCTTGTACAGGCTCACTCCGATATTTGTTGCCTACATCTCTTGTCTTCTTTTCAGAACTATTGTATCAAATAGAAAAGTAAAACTTGAGAGGGTTTGCAAAGAACTATGCAGTCAAAGTGATGTCTCTTTCTATTAGTTGTTCTTCAAATTCCAAACAAAAGGTGAAAAAAAATCTGTGTGATGGGAGTCCAGCCAGGGTCATGCTGGGCAGAACATCATAAGAATGCTTCATGTCTTCATCAATTCATCTTGCATAGAAAATATTCTAATTGTCTGGTCCAATTTTCTACCATACCTCTACTTTAAAAACCATAGCAGTGAYTTGTCCATTAATGTGATGTTGCTTCTTTCCATTTTTAATCTTTTGTGTTTAATTTATTATTTAATGCTAAAAATATACATAACTCAAACTTTGAAATGAATACAATGGTTTTGTAACATTTTTGTATTCTTTTGAACTTCACATTTACCACTGAATATGCAAAGCTCAGTCTATAGGATGTCTTCCTTGTCAGACTGACTATAGCCTCCTGGAAAACAGGCAGCAATTTTATATAGTACCAGGTGTTTGAGCCCCAGAGAGTCTTCTCCACTGCTATTCTCCATGTAAAACTTGTTCTAGAATTGTATGAGTTTATATTGTTTAGAAGAAACTAATAAAAGTAATTTAAATTTTCCTTAATTTTCAGTAGTCTTCCCTAAAATTTGGCTCTTACATTTTCATCCATTTTTTCCATGATGCACACCAAGTTTTGGGAGTATGAATGATAAAGGTCAATTGTGAACAAGCGCATCATTGGTACTTTTTCTTTGCAACTTTACCTGCTGAGTTGTTATACAAAGTATCATCGACTGCAATAAGAACCATCTTTTATGAGAGATGAGAGCTGTGTTAATCTGCACAGTGGCTTAATCCAAAACACACACACACACACATATGCACACACATGCACACACACACATAAATATACACATACATATACAGCAACAGACAAATTCTCAAATAATAAAAACATTTAAAAGTCTACTGTAAAAAAACAATACAAATGGCCCCTATAATTATTAAAAAAAAACTGTTCTACCACATTTGTAATACGGCAAGAACAAATTGCAAAACATGCCAAGATCAGTTTTTATCTGTCACATTGGAAAAATATCAAGAAGTTTGATGTTGCCTTTGTTAGAGATGCTGTTGGGAAACAGGGAYGGTCAAACCTTCCTAATGAGATTCCAAAAATGTCACAATATTCATGGAACAAAAAATGTTTTTATTTAGCAAAATTCTGTAGAGCATACAATTCCAATTTAAACACACAGACCAGGGCTGCATTGAGATGTTGATTTGTGCTTKGGGATATTACTTTGCACTATCAGGACAAAGAAAAATTTAAAAAGCAAGAAAACCAAAAACTTTAAATCCTCCTACATATCTTGACACTGGTAGATATTCATCCCATCCCATTTTTTTTTTTGGACATATTTACTGTTTGCCTGCTTTTAAGTTAATCTTGAGTCATTTTGATTGTATACACACTTTGCTAGACTTTCTATAGCATTCATTCAATATTATTGGTATTATTGACTTATAGANTATATATGATTGAGTTGTAGGGAAATGGGAAAAGGTAGAGGGAGAAGAGAAAAGGAATGCAAATATAGTACTCACAGGAAATACAAGAAAAAACATTATGTCTCCCTATTCATAAATGAACACATTCAAGCTTTTGCCATTTCTAAATCAAGAGCATTCAAAAACATCCCTGAAAAAAAGGAAGTAGGATCTCTGATTTATTTTCTTTAAGACAAATCTACCTGCCTCTCTTTGTGGCTCTATGTGCCAAGATGGCTCTGCAGGTCTCTTGTTACTCAGTGCCTGTCCTCTCATCTTGTAATTATGAACCAAAGTTCATCTTCTCTCATTTCCCTCTTTTTCCTATTTTACAATTCATTGTGCATTAATATTCTATACACTAAAGGTGCTTATACCTTCAGCCCTACCTTTTCTTAAYACTTTCGTGAAAATACCATTTATCATTTAGACTTTACTCACATCATTTAGTTCATATACTCCCATTTTAAGGTCAAGCATATTTTCTTTTTCTTTAGGGAATGTTTTTTCCTCTTTCTTTAAAGCTAGAGTGTTTTTTCTCAATCACGAAATATCTGTTTTTTCATTTCTTGGCCTTAATCTTTTCTTTCTTTTCTCTAATCTCTTAATCTCTACAATCTGACCCTTTTGGATTATCTTTTTTTTTTTCAGTAAAAATTAAAACCAAAAATCTATACCTTTCTTTGGTACTTTTTGGGCATATGTATGCCAGTGTCCTTGGCTATGTACCCGGAGACCAGAAATCAACAGCCTTTCTCTACAATGCTCTACTTTATTCTTTTGAGACAGAGACTATTATTCAACCTGGAGCTCCCTGGTGATACTGAACTGACAGGTCAAAAATCTCCACATAACCTCTTATCTCTGTTCTCCAGTGCTCTGATTTCAAGTGTATATGGCTGATGCACCCAGCTTTTCATGAGGCAGCTAGGAACTTAAACGCAGGTCCTCACTACTTTACCCACTGGGCTATCTTCCCACTCTCTGTACCCAGAGAGCATTGGTATAAATATCTTTCTCATCAATCTAATTCTCTATTCACTCCAAGCACATGTTAGCCATTTAAAGGCAATATTTTGTGTTTCCTGTCAATTTAAACCATATTCAAAGATAATCATAAACATAGTAAGCCAAGAAGCCAAAATTCATACAATTGTTCTTTATCAATGTTTTTAACTCTTCATTTCTCAGAATACAAAAACAGTTACCTTTTATGYCCAATCTCTTGACTTTCCTCTGTACATGTATGTCCATGTATTTTTCTCTATCAGTTCCCACTCTTTCATTCTGTTTATAATTAATAATATTGTTTGTGTCAATTAATTTACTGTCATAAACAGTTTTGAAATGGAATTCTATCTTTACCTTATAAATGCAATAACTTCATTGATCCCTTTACCTATTACCAGCAACGGTGAGGATAGGTTGGCTCTGCTTTGGTAGATTAGTGCATCTCTGTAATTGAGAATTCCATTCTCACTGAACTGAATTATACAATGCAAAAATTACATCTGGCTAATAGTCTCCCTCACAGCTTCTTTAACTAGCTGCTGAACTGCCAATGAAAATATACAAAAAAAAAAAACCCAAAAGTCTGTACTTCTGCCAAAAACTGAGAATTTCTAGTGTTGACAATTACAATTATAGGGGTTATATTCAAAAGAGCATTTTGTGACTTTCTCTAGATCATAACTCTATGACAATAGATGGCTTCACCAACTAATGACTGGTTATGTCAGAAACACCAAGTTGTTAAACAAAACAAGGAAAAGACCCAGATATTCTTTTATACCCAGTCTTTCTTTGAGACACCAGGAATCTTATTATCCTTTCTCTTCATTTTCTGTCAAGAGGCTTTCTATTATATAAATTTATTAACCACAACTTTGTTTACAATAATTAAAGCAAAGCAAAACAAAGAAACAATAAACTCTCAAAAAATCTAAACTGGCAGAAAGAAGCAAACCCATAGTAATACAGTTACTGGTTGACATCACAAGAGCAGAGGGTCAGTGAATGCCATGGCAGGGAGGATGTTGGTCACATGCATTTAGTTAGATCAGAGAAGAGACAATTCTCAGGCTAGAAGACTTGCAACTGACAACTAAGAAGCAATCACTGAACTGTTTAAACTTGACCTGTACTTTACATTTGACATTATCCTTTACTGGTGTCTCATCTGTAGACCCTAAATTTTAATTCCCAGTTTTACTCATTGACTCAGGCCCTTTTTGTTGGACCCAGCTAGAAACATGCATGTGTTCATGCATAGAATGACACTGTGATGCTGGGGCTTCTATGATTTTACACAGCATGCTGCTGTCTTATCTGTTTATACCTCAATGATATAATATTACAATATGTTTAAGATATTTTGATATTTGTATGCATGTATCACAAAGGTAAATAATATCACTAATAGTAGTTAATATCTATTGCAGAGTTTTCTTTAGACTAAGAATATGTAGTCAAACAACAGTGTACTTGAGTAGCTTCTTCTCCATCATTTGAATTATATCAAACTCATTTTATTCTTGGATTCGGCTTTAATATTCCTTCCAGTCTTGTTAATATAACTTTTGTTTTGCCTCTGTGAAACATTTAAAAATGTCCATATTACAAGTAAGCAATGTATCTCTTAGACTTTCTAAGTCCTCTTCACCGTTTTCTCCTTCCTTTGGGGCAATTTCAGATAAAGATTTGCTCTCCTTCTTTCACATGTACCCATGTTTTCTATGTGTGATTATCACACATAATCTTTTGCATATTGTTTTACTTTACATTATATCTAGGAAACTATTTTACATCAACTAAGCCAGACATGTATTCAAAGTTATAATGAATGTTAATATTAGGATTGTAACATAAAACACAGCAAGGTTAATATCCAAAAGTCTGTATGTTTTTAGTTTTATAAAATTTATYGTTATTAAACACCTTGAAATAAAAAATTAATCAAAATTAATCAGACCCAATGGCCATTTGGAATGGAAGCTGTGTAGATTTTATGCTTTCACTACTGAATATATTTTATCCATTACCAAAAATGAAAAAAACCCAAGACAGATTTTAATAATATATGTAAGTAAATACATATTGGTACAGTATAAAATATAGAAAGGAGAACAAGAAAGGATGAGTATTAGAGACAAAGAAGGACTGAATGCAGGCGATCAACACAAGTTATGAAAACACACAGAAAGCTTAATATTCTAGTTCATGACAATTCTATATAGCTACAATCTGCCATCATCAAATGAAGATTAATATGGATTATATCCTACATATAAATCAAGTTTCAAAAGGAAAGAATCAAATTGGAATCTCACAAAGACTTAAAATGGAAAAGCTCATAAAATTCAGGGATAGAAAGAATCTCGTAATTATCGTGGCAGATGAGAAGTCATGTTTTCTGAGAGCATAATGAGATTGCTCAGCTTTCTCCCTTTCTTCAAAGCCACAGGTAGTGGTACAAGATCAGTAGACTTTGAAAAAAAAGATGTGGGGCCAATCCAAGTTAGGATGTTAGCACAGTGAGCACTTACTACCTGGCAGGAGGTGTTTTTGGATTCTGTCCTTATCTGGAAGCTCTCCAAGTGTCTTTCTTATTGTAGTCAATGTTAGATGCTAGCCCCAGCAGGAGAGTACCACCTTCATCTTAACTTGTCTGTAAATGGTCCCCTTTCCAAATAGTATCACAGTGTCGAGTCCAGGACTCAGCAACACACTTTCAAGGAAACAGGTTTTTCAGTTCATAGCTAATGGCTAGGAGGGAAAACTTATAATGCTAAACCTTCTGACATAGTATAGGATCTTGAGACAAAAACAAAGCTTGTATCCACACTGAGTTTTGAAGGGCAGTGACTAGATCAAGTCTCTACCTTTAGAATCACGTTAACCATATTAAGAATGACACCAATATTAACTCAGATAGTACAGCTTTGGTTTCCTGGGTATATATATTCCTCTTAGTTTTGGGCATAGGAAGGATCTTCACATAATTGGCTAGCTCCTTTCATGTGCAAGAAATCCCTGAAGAGAACAGCAAAGAGGTTAGCTGCAGCTATTTTCCTGTACCCRAGAATCACAAAGTGAAGWGGTACAGAATACACACCATAGCAACACGTACAGTTCCTACCTTGCTTTGATGGGAGCTGCTGCTTTGTCAAAAGTCCTGCAAGAATCCAGTTTATGATTCCTGATGCATTCTTCTTAATGTAACAAGAAGGCAGCTTGTGTGGTAGACTATAGTTCTTCTGTTTGTCCCCAATATTTATTCTTCTGTTTCTAGTATCTACTTCTTATAACCTCTTTGGTCAAAGAGGCTTGTCTGGTGCTATGCCCTTCAATCTAAATGTCCTCTATATGCTCTGATATTGAATGATTCTTTTTCAGCTAGTAGTAGTATTTGTGGAGGTTGTGCAATTCATAGGAGTTGGAAAGNGGGTTGGCCATCTTGACAGTTACAAATTGAAAATGACTGGGACTCTAGCTCTATTTACTAATAGATGTATGTGTTCTTTCTCTTGCTGCTAAAGTTTCAAAACACAGACCTGCCACATTACAGACACAAAAGATGAGTTGACTGAATTGATCACAGAATAACAGTCTTGTATTACTGGGGTCTTAATAGAGTTATTGACTGAGAACTGTGCTTCTTAGAGCAAGAAATGTATCTTCTTAAGGGATATATGGTAGTATCCAGATACACTTCCCCTGTTACAGATAGGGGGGTTGCTATTGGCATGTATTAAGTAGACCAAGATATAGTGCTAAGTACACAGTTTGAAGGGACACAAGAGTGACATGTCATACCTGGGTTGAGTTAGAGCAYGCACAGTATCTGTAAGGACAGATCCAGTCTTATAGGGTCTTGACTCCAACTGGTGCTTTAGCAATATTTTGAACTGATTGCTATAGGTAGAATATTCTAGATGGTAAAGCATTTTACATACATACATTGGCTGTAGAAGGCTTTAATGACCCAACAACATTACCCAGAGTTCTATGCTGATGGATCAAAATATTGCAAGTCCATTGTGATGATGTTGATTGGGGTCTTATGGGACTAAAATCAAACTCACACCAAGTTTGAGTTAAATCTTGTTATAGATGAACCATTATATAACCTAGGTCTAAAGGTATATGCTAACTTCAGTTTGCTTCTAARTGGCTTACAGGAATCTTTGATATGTTCTTTTTAAGTGGGGAGGGGATTATGAGCAAACCCAAGTTTCTGTGCATGCTTGGAAGGTACTCAACCACTGAGCTCTATCTTCAGTTTCCAATCCTTACATTTGATTTTGTGAGTGGACTGGAGTTTTATACAATGTAGAAAACAGATCAGCTTCTGGAAATGGACAGGAATAGGGAAGAAATTGTCTGTGGCCAATTGAGGTCATCTATTTACCCACTTCAGTCCCATTTGTTATGTAATGTCAGCTCTAGTAATATGTGGTCATAATTCTCTCTGAAACAAAACCGTTTGCATTCCTTGTGCATACATGTGCTTCTTGTCACATCTCCTTAYGATCCATCTAAATCCCTGMCTGCACAAKCCAAAATATTTGYCATTGCTTATGTCTCCAAATATATAATATAACCAGGCAATCTTCTTTTTCCACATAGTATGTGACTGATTGTGTTGCTGAAATGGCCAGTGGAAGCATCAGTCCAGCACATTTGTTTTCRCTGTCATCCTGAATGGATATATAGTGAAGATACCCAATTTTAGATCTTATTTATTTGTTTAACTAATTTGTGTCCATTGCTTATACTTTAAACTTCAGCTTTAACTGGTGATAAAAAAAAGCTCCAGAACAGATGCCACCAACTGTTGAGAAGATCTGGCCTGCTTGTCTGGTGTTATGCCATTTGATCCTAGTCATATCAAAATCTAGAGATAACAGTTTATTCTTTAAAAATAAAAGCTTTTTATTGATTCTTTGTATCACATCATATACCCCAATCTCATTTATCATCTCCATGACTCTTTCTATTCACCCATCTGCCCTTGCACCTTCCCTCGCAAAGAAAATAAATGACAAAATAAAAAAGTAAACAAGACAAAGAAAAAAAGATCTTGCCATGGAACCAGTAGTGTGTCATGTCCCACAYTATAAGCTTTAGTTTATACATCTTWACTTGCACATGTTCATTTCAGTAAGTCATTGGTCTGGTTSRAGTCCTTTAGCTTCTGCTACACTATCTATCCTGGTTCCTCACCAGGACTCCTTGGTAATCATGTTGTTGCCCTGTGTCATGAAAATACTTCAGCTTTGGATCTTCAGGTCCAGCCCTTTCACATGTTCCAGCAGTTCATAGATGAGATAGATTTTGAGGTTGGCCAACTCAAAGAGCCCTGGATCTGGTCCTGGATGGTAGCTGATTTGGTCAGGCTGCCAACTCTTCTGCATCTTGTCATCAGGATGAGTTCCCCAACACTGCCCCAGTTAGCTCACCTAATGCAGACAATGGCAATGGGCAGGGTCTCCTTTCCTGTTCTTATACCCTCAGGTCTGGCTCACCCACACTCATGCTACCAGAGCCAGATCTATTGCTCAGCAGAAGTGTGGGCCCACCTTCCCAAGTGCTGCAGCCAA
>BDUI01002692.1:13560-25733 GCA_002335545.1 Apodemus speciosus | reverse complement strand
AAAAAAAAAAATATATATATATATATATAATCATTATTGATTAAAGATCTCAACTGGAAAACACAAAACAGAATGAAAAAAGTGTGGGGAATTTCAAATGACTAGGACAGAAAGGAACTATTCTTAAGAGCAATGTAAAATCAAAGCAAAAAATATTGATACATTTGACAACCTGGAAATTAAAAAAAACAAAGAAACTTTTGTAAACAAAGATCTCCGTAAAGCAAAGTAAAAAGAAAATAGAGTGAGATATTTATTTAAAACRTATTTATTTCATTCAGAAAACATTTACCAACTGTTTACCCTAAGTCAAGCCCTGTCTAAGCCCTGAGGATGCAACAGAAAACAGAGTCCTGCTCCCATGAGCCTCACGTCTGAAAGGAGACACAGAAACAAACAAGTCCAGCAACCAGAGGACAGACATATCCATGTAAATGGTGGCAAGAGCTGCAGAGGGTGAAGGGGCTGAGAGTGCCTCCTGGCTGAAAGCAGTGTGGGCATTGAAGCCCGACTCTGAGTTACTCGGGAGACAGCCAGGTTGGAGGAAAGAGCTCAGCTAGGAAAGGCACTGCCACCCAGCCTGACCACCTGAGTTCAGGCCCCAGTTTGAGTCTGGACTCTGTAGTAAAAGGAAAGAACAGAATCCCCCAGAGTTGTTCTCTGACACCCACATATGTACAGTAAGGACAAAATTAAGGAGAGAAAGTGTGTACACAGCTGATGACCCTCTATCCAGAGTCACCTCTGTAAATAACCACTTCTGCCAGMTGATAGCTAGGAGATGTCGGCGACTTCTGACTACAAATGGCGGCATATGTGGTTTCAGCTCAGCGCCCGCTCTGGTTCAGCACGCTATGTTGGAGGCAGATTTACACGACGTTACACGCAGCTGCCTAGTCCCTCAGGCAGAATTCTATTACTAAATGAGCCAGAAGGACATTATAAACCCTGTGCCAGTACAAACAATGCCACGACGACGCCCTATCCTTACACATATACTCATCCTACGGTGCTAGTGTTTCTATGGAATAAAGTCTGAGGGTTACTGGTGAGTTACAAGCATGTGGTTTAAATTCTGATGGCATCAACACACTGCTCTTGAAAAAAGCTGTTGCCTAATTGTGTGGCCATAAGCAATATATGTGAGCTCATTTTCCAATATCCTAGTCAACAGGTCACTTTACTTGAGGCTCTTCCTCAGTCAGTGGGTTATGAGCCTGCTGTAGAGGGTTATTCTTTATGTTTAGCATTCCTTGTATCCCCTTGCCTGGAATGGTCCATTGTAGCAGTTACCACTTTCCTATAACTAAATTCACTCATCAGTTATAGTGCACGTGATTTAATCCCAGCACTGAGGTAGAGTCAGGCAGACATTTATGAGTTCAAGGCCAACCTGGTCTACAAAGTGACTTCTGGGATAGCCAAGGCTATACAATGAGATGCCTGTCTCAAACACCACCGTCATCATGTCCACAAATTCTGTCTAGACATAGTGATGCACAGCCACACTCCCAGTACTCAGAAGGCAGAGACACAAGGATAACCCTATACTCAAGAGCAAAGCGACTACAYAGTCAAGACTACTCTGTCTCAAAAAAACTTTGTATGTTTTCAAATAAATGTGCCATGAGACTCAAAGACTCAAACAGTAAACAACTGGAAATAATTTGCCCTGTTAAAATTCTTCCCCAACCAGATTTTCTCAGAGGGACTCACCTACTTACTGCCGCCTTCCCAGGATATTCTCTATGTATGGACAAGCAGATGTCCATGTGTATTTAGGGCAGAAGCCTGTACACATAGGCCTTACTCTTTTTGACAAAGGCATAGTATCCCCTGACATGAATATAACTGGCTTACTTCAACTGTAACCCAGAGCCTCTGCTTGTTCGTGCAGCCTCTAGGTAGACTATGTAAAGAGAGGTGGGACTGAAAAGAGGCACATCTCAGACTCTGCTTGCGTACTCGAGTGACCTATGGCCCAGCCATTGATGGAAAAATTGGATTTCAAGCTTCTGCAATTACAAACAAGGCAAACCAATTATAAACCACACCTGCACTTTTAAACTTCTCTAGTTTCTACTAAAATGATCTGAAATCATTTTACCCATTCATACTTCTATCACCAACATGTAAGAGTGCCTTCATTGTTCATTTTTATCTTGGCAGTTAAATGAACAGTAGTTCTAAGTTCAATTCTATTCATTTTTTTTCCAAACAGCATTCAGTGTTATGTATTATTATTGTTGTTGTYGTCGTCGTCATCATCATCATTTTATGTGTATGAGTGTTTTACCTGAATGTATTTCTGTGCACCATGTACATGCCTGGTACCCATGGAGGCCAGGAGAGGGAATGGGATGCCCTGGGACTGCAGTTAGCAAGTGCTCTTGCTAATAATAACTCTGAGCCATCTCTCCTGTCCCCCAATTTTTCTTCTTCTGATACAAGGTCTTGCTAGATAGCTCAGCCCAATGTAAAACTGTTGAGATCCTCCTGCCTCTGCCTCTGAGTGAGGGGATTACAGGAATATTCCACCTAGTCAAGTTTCATTTCTCAGGAACAGWGAAAATGAATACTGTTAAGTGTGGTGGCGCACGTCTGTAGTCCCAGCACTTGGGAGGCAGAGGCAGGCGGCTTTCTGAGTTCGAGGCCAGCCTGGTCTACAGAGTGAGTTCCAGGACAGCCAGGACTACACAGAGAAACCCTGTCTCGAAAAACCAAAAAAAAAGAATACTGTTAAGAACTACTTTAATGTCAGTAAACCAACAGATACTCTTGCCTGTTTTCTATTGGTTGTTGGGTCTTTTATTTATTCTCTTTAAGTATTTTTAAAAACTAGTTTTGGGGGTTGAGTATTATAGTTTGGTAACAGGGTGCCTGCCTAGCACTCCAAGGCTCTGATTCAATCTAAAGCACACATGCACTCAAACAGCAAATTCACTGCCACCTCTGCATTTACCCATTTCTTCCTTTTCCCGCCCTGAGGCAGTCTCACTGTGTAGTGTGCCAGGTGGCATAGCACTCACTAGACCAGGCTGGCCTCAAACTCACGGTTATCTACCTGCCTCTGCCTCCTACRTGCTGAGATTAGAAGTCAGCATGTTCAGCCCATTTATCTTTTGAGTCTGGAATATTGAATTTCCCTTACAGATTCCTTAATGGCTTCTGAGTTTTGAGACATATTTGTGACATTTTCCCCTACATATGTCTTAGTTCTTTTGTTTCTTACATCTAAATCCCCATTTGAAYTTCATTTTGTCTAAATTGGCTGAYAGAAATGCAAACCATTTTCTTGTATATGCCTAGTTGTCCCATAATTATTTATTGAATAATTCATTTCTCCTACTGATCTGAAATATCACTATTTATTCTCACGATATATAAATATATTTGAGTTTATTTCTGAATTTTTCATAATGTCTTAGGAATGCTGTGGGTTTCTGAAACCTCAATACCTACCCCAAGTGACAAACTTCTTCAACAAGAATATATCTCCTAATCTCCCTAAACAGTTTGCCAACTGGGGATCAAGTACTCAAATACACGTGTCTAAGGAGCCATCCTCATTCAGACCACTGCCAGCCAGGCCTGGCTTTTTGCATGAGGGTTGCTGGGACTCAGACCCAGGCTTCCAGAACAAGCGATCCTGCTCAGCCAGCCCCATCCCTTGCATGTCCCAGTCTCACCTTCACTTCCTGTAACAAATGAACAGTTTCTGTCACTGTGCTTGATGACGATCTGTTAATTTTTTTGATTCTGTGTGTCACTGATTGCTAATAGTTTTACATCTATTTCCATGGTCTTCCTTTGGATGAGTGGTTGGGTGGCTGGTTATCTAGATTTTCCTTGAATTTCCTGTTTTTAACTTTCCATCTACTGAGGTTTTTTTTTTTTTTTTTTTTTTTTCGAGACAGGGTTTCTCTGTGTAGTCCTGGCTGTCCTGGAACTCACTTTGTAGACCAGGTTGGCCTCGAACTCAGAAATCCGCCTGCCTCTGCCTCCCAAGTGCTGGGATTAAAGGCGTGTGCCACCACCGCCCGGCTTCTACTGAGGTTTTGAATTACCTTTTTCTTAGTGTTTTTAGGGGATGTTTATGTACAACAACTTATTATTATCCATGGCTTTTGTTTCCATAGTTTCAGTTACTCACATCACTTGTGGTCTGAAAAAAACTAAACAGGGAATTCCAAAAAACAAGTAATTCAGAAATTTTAAACTGCATGCCATTTTGAGTAGCATTCTGACACGCTGCACCGTTCTGTCCTTATGCAGTAGTGGGTGTTTGGTTGGCTGACTTTTTTTTACTTTTTATTGGTGGCACTGATGACAACAGGGATCAGAACTCTCTGAAGCCTTGAATGTGTTAGGGAACTGTTCTCCCACTGAATCACAGCCAAAGGACCCTTAGGTTGTTGACTCTCTTCCTTTCTCACCCCTTCCTTCCCTGCTTCTCTCCCTCTTTCTTTCCTTACTTCCCTTCTTCAGAGCATCAATAAGTAGTCCAGCCTGGCCTAGAACTTGGGATGACTTTTCTATATGTGCCTCCCAAATGCTGACACGACATGTATGCCACCATGCCCAGCTCCCTTGGATCAGTCTCTTTTTACCACATAGATAATGGTTGGTTCCAGRCAGACTTTTCTTACTTTGACCTTATAGCCTGATTCACATATCCACTTGTCTACTAGTACTTACTCTTAGATGACTAATAAGCTGTCTCAAGTATGTTTTAAAAAGAATCCTTCTAATCCCGTGGCCTCCTCTCTGTTCCCTGCCTCGTGCAGTCCGTTTCTGTTTTGCTGAATGGCTTCGGTGTCTTCCCACCTGTCTTCCTGATGCTATTTCTGCTCTTTGTAGGATTTCCTCCACATTGTTGCCATAATTTGCTTTGTTTTGTTTTCTTTTTTATAAGATAAAGCTGTCCTAAAACTTGGTATGTATCTGAGAATGATGTTAAACTTCTCATCCTCCTGCCTGCTGGCTACTGGGTTTATGCAGGCCCAGAGTTTCATGCATGCTAGGACAATATTCTACTACCTCTCTCCCTCCTCCCTCACAAAGAACTCTGAAAAACACAAATCAATGTGGGAGGCTGAGACAGAGGGATGATAATTCAGGGAATCTGAATGAAGACATCAGAGTAAATCCTTCTACCCACAGTCAGACCATGTGACTCCTCCGCTTCTAACATCAAATACAATCTGGAAAATAACAATAAAGAAGGCAGAAAGGAGCTTGTCTCCAAAATTAACCCTTCCCTAAATTGATTTTGATCATGGTATTTTACCACAGCAACAAAAGAAAGCATCTAATAGAAGCAAATAAACAAATTTAATTCTGGATGATGGAAATATAGCAGATCAGGGTTTGGCAAAGTGTATTGTGGTGATATGGATGTAACTGAGCCCCACAGGTGCACAGGAAGTGGCACTATTAGGAGGGATGACCTTGTTAGAATAGGTAGCCTTGGTGGTGGAAGAAGTGTGTCACTATGAAGATGGGTTTCAGGGCTCCTATGCTCATGCCCAGTGACAGTCTCCTGCTTTCCTAGAACCAAGATGTAGAACTCTTGGCTCCTCCAGCACCATGTCTGCCTGCACACTGCTGTGCTTCCTGCAATGATGATAATGGACTGAACCTCTCAAATTGTAAGCCAGCCCCAGTTAAATGTTTTCCTTTTAAGAGTTGCCTTGGTCATGGTGTCTCTTCACAGCAATGGAACCCTAAATGAGACATGCACCTTCACTTGCTTTGCATACAAAGTTTTATTGGGAATGCACTTGTTCATGTATTGTCTGTGGCTATTTTGGCACTAGATCAACAGATCCTCCAGTTGCAACAGAGACCATACAATTTGCAAAGTCTTTATTTTATAAACTAAAACTAACTCAATCAGAGCTATTTGGTAACAGGTTTTTGAAATTTGTTTTTAATTTTATTTATTTTCATTTCATGTGTATTAGTGCCAGCATGTATGTCTGTATGATGGTGTCAGATCCACAGGAACTGGAGTTACAGACGGTTGCGGGATGCCATGTGGTTGTTGGAAATTGAACCCAGAACCTCTGGAAGAGTAGCCAGGACTCCTAACCAATGAACCATCTCTCCAGCCCCTTTAAAATATTTTTAAATTTACTTTTAACTTTATGAACATTTTACCTCCAATGTACACCTATAGACTACATACATGCCTAGTGCCCATGGAGGCTACAAATACCAGAAGGTGACATCAGATCCCCGAGAGCTGGAGTTATAGATTGTTTAAGCTGCTGGGTGGTGCTGGGAAATAAACCTTGGTCCTCTTGAAGAGCAGCTACTGCTCTTAACTGCTGAGCCATCTCTTCAGCGCCCAGTGACACAGTTTAAATGACAGGTGAATTACAGTGGGGAAAACATATATACGGCAACAGTACTAAATGAGGCATATATTCCTAAAAACCTGAATAATTAAAACCTAGCATAATTTAAGACTAATTGTAACACATACATAAAGTAGAGGGATGAATCTTCAGAGCATACACATTTTTAACCAGTACTGTATATTGCTAGAAACTGTGGTAGTTTGAATAGAAATGGCCCTTATAGGCCTATAGGGAGTGGCACTACTGAGATACTCAGCCTTGTTGGAGTAAGTGTGGTCTTGTTGGAGGAAATATGTTAGTTGAGGGTGGGCTTTGAGGTCTCAGATGTTCAAGTCAGGCCTACTCTGGTGTTTTCCTTTCCTGTAGCCTGATGATCCATATGTAGAACTCTCAGCTACCTCTCTAGCACCATCTCTGCCTATACCGCACCATGCTTCTTGCCATGATGATAACAGACTGAATCTCTGAACTATAAGCCAATTAAGAGTTGCTAATATGTTTTTTTTAAGTTTTTGTTTTGTTTTGTTTTGTTTTTTCGAGACAGGGGTTCTCTATGTAGCCCTGGCTGTCCTGGAACTCACTCTGTAGACCAGGCCAGCCTCGAACTCAGAAATCCTGCTGCCTCTGCCTCCCAAGTGCTGGGATTAAAGGCGTGCGCCACCACCGCCCAGCATAAATATATGTTGTTATGGTTTGTATATACCTGGCCCAGGGAGTGGCACTATTAGAAGGTGTGGCCTTGTTGGAGTAGGTGTGTCAATGGGTGTGGGCTTTAAGACTTCATCCTAGCTGCTTGGAAGTCAGACTTCTGCTAGAACCCTTCAGACAAAGATGCAGAATTCTCTGCTCCTCCTGTACCATGCCTGCCTGGATGCTGCCATGTTCCCACCCCGATGATGCTGGACTGAACCTCTGACCCTGTAAGCAGCCCCAATTAAATGTTGTCTGTATAAGAGTTGCCTTGGTAGCTGGGCGGTGGTGGCGCACACCTGTAATCCCAGCACTCTGGGAGGCAGAGGAAGGTGGATTTCTGAGTTCAAGGCCAGCCTGGTCTACAGAGTGAGTTCCAGGATAGCCAGGGCTATACAGAGAAACCCTGTCTCAAAAAAACCAAATCCAAAAAACAACAACAAAAAAAAGAGTTGCCTTGGTCATAGTGTCTGTTCACAGTAGTAAAACCCTAAGACATATGTTAATAATACTTATTAACTATATACAGTGACATCTTATTTGTACAGTTAATGGCATAATTATTAATGGTACAAGTGATTAATCATAATTTAAAATGATTTAGTATAAACATGTAATATATAAATGTGTACAAGTTAATTTAATGGCTTTCATTAATGAGTATACTATCTGAAAATAATTAAGTGGATATTATCATCTTCCAATAGGATAAATACTGGGAGTTAGGAGGACTAAACTGGACAAGCTACCTTTCTACAATAGTGACTCCAGGCAMGACTTCAGCTAAAGAGTGATACGAGTGTGGTCTTAACTCTCAACTGAAGATATACAGATAAATTTCCCATCTTTTGCCTCTTTACTATAGAACAGGAATCCATATTTCATTACCTGAAAAATACAGTCAAAAGTGACAGCAGATACAGCTGCCTGCTCATCTGTAGCTTAAAACCTCAATGGGCTCTACACCCAGAGAGTTAGCTAAGACTGTGGTGGCCTTTGCCTCACTGTCAGCTCCCTCCTCTAAATGTATTTCATTTTATTTTTGTCTGTGTGTGTGATGTAAGTACTACCTTGCACATGTAAAGGCCAGAGGACAAGTCTGTGAGCCAGTTCTCTCCTTGTGCCTTTGCATGGGACCTGGGGATGGAGCTCAGCCGGCCACGCTTGTGTGGGCAGGAGGAGCCTTTACTTGCCGGGCCATCTCGCTGCTAGTCCACCTGCGTTCATTTCATCAGACATGATCRGTGCCGGAGCTGCCGGTTTTCCCATGTCTTCTGTTCTACTTGCCCGCTATTATTTTCTAAGCTAGGAGACTGGTTCGCCTGCTTTACCCTTCGGCTTTGGGGTTCTGAGGCTACCTCTCATCCTGCGCAGGATACATCCTTCTGGTGTAACAGCATGAGAAACCACAGCAGTGGCTTGGTCATCTTGTAGATTTTCATCATCTGACTTCTTCTGTTCAAAGGCACTGAATCTGGGGCACGCTCTCAGCCCGAGCAGCACCATTTCGTAACACGTGAATGACACTGCTATGTAACACTTTTGTCAGCAGCAAATGGCCAGCAAAGTCACCCAGTAGAAATCTARCACTGTACATGTAAGATCAAGCATGTGGTGCTGACGAAGGCCGGCAGGATTTTATCCTCCTGCTGAGGTGATGACTGGCACRGGGCAACACCAGCACAGTGTGCAATCCTCAGAGCCTACCAGCTCTCCAAGAATGCATTCTTGGAAATTTTTTTAAATTTGGGGAAAGTTTCACATTTTTAAAATTTGGGACATACTGTAAGAGATACAGTAAATTCATACTYGGTACTATTTTCAGCCTCATATAGTTCAAAACTACAATGGCACCATGCTGAACTTTCCAAAGACTTTCTAGACTAAACCAAAAATACTTAAATGTAGTAAGAGGAAAAATAAGCAGCCAGAAGGAGTTAGCAAGCACTTAAATAATTAAGGACCTTGAAGACAAACTGTAAGTTAAATTAAGAGTATATCCTTATTAATGATCTGGAGTCCACTGATATAGTTTAGAACAGAAACTGTGTTATTACTCAACTTTCTGAAAAGACTAAGCTGTAAACAGAAAAGCATTTATATAATATATGTATATGTGTGTATATGCATATATGTGTATGTATACATATTAGATTATAACCAAAATGAAAACCCAAGTAAATGGGGATTATCAAGTAACATATTAACAAAACAACTCACATTTCCAATGATCTTTGTTGCCTCTGTAGAACCAGCACCTATGACAAATCAGAATACACATTGCTATTCCAGAGCTATTCATAAGTAAACATTGAAATGAAGGCATTTGTTTTTTTNAAAAAACAAGAAAACAGGCATGTCTCTGCATCTGTAACCCCAGCTGAGACAGGAGGATCCCTAGACTCTACTGACCATTCCAGCCTAGCCAGTCAATGAACTCCAGGTTCATTGAGACCTGGTCTTAAAAACTAAGGTGGATTAAGGTGTTTGCCACTTAAACCTGAGTTTGATCTTCAGATCCCAAGTGGAAGGAAAGAACTGACTCCCAAAAGTTGTCCTCTGACCACCACAAATAAGGCTTGGCATGTGCCTATCCACACTTGTGCACATATAGCATACATACATACATACATACATACATACATACCTACATACATACTATGTATACAATGATAAAACTTAAATTTTCAACAACTAGATAGATAGTAATGAAAGATGAAAGATGTCTAGTATCAACCTCTGGCTTCTACGTGCACCCAAGGGGCACATCAGCTCTCCTGGAAGTGGAGTTAGAAATGCTTAGAGCCTCCATATTGCTGCTGAGAGCTGTACCCAGGTCCTGTGCAAGAGCAGCAGGTGCTCTTAACTGCTGAGCCATCTCTGCAGCTCATTAGAAACCTTTAAAAAGTTAACTATACACACCCCTTCCTTTCCAACTCATCCCTCCCCCTACACAATGGGCATACTTTCTCATTACTATAAAGGCATTACCAATAAGTACTCTTAGACCAGGCAATACTTGTCTCTTATCCAAATGCCTCTGCATCAAGTCATACCTGTTAAAACACTGTTAGTGTTCCTGGTGGGCTGGAGCACAGGTATTTTTGCCAGTGATGTCACACTGGTTATAACCGGCGTTGTAGCTATCCTTGGAGAAGAGAGTGCTGTCACAGCAGTGTGTGTCTTAGGAATAATTACCTGTGCTGGCTTCGGGAGCACAAACACTACAAAAAAAGGTAATGACGCAGGTTAGCATAACCCCTGCACAAGGATGACATACACACTCATGAATTGTTACATAAAAAATAAGAAAGAAAATAAATGCTGATTAAAATAAACAATAAAGTTAGACACAGTATAAAAGGGTCACACGGGAATAAAACTGTCTAACAAGTAGTTTTTCAGGAAGGAATACAAAACTCCACCTCTGTGTAACATCAGCTTGGGTGATTTCTGGTAAACCAAAGAAGAGCCTGATTCTGTAAAATTCTAATTTCAAATGACAATCTAAAATCCATATAAGACATCCCAAACTTAGTAATTTAATATCTAACAGGTAAAATGCCGGGTCTCATCAGCTTTGGCATTACCTGGAGGCTGATGAAGAAGCTGCCCCTTCATGTAACGCTGTTTTCTCTTTCAGTTAGCAGACAAAACAATAGGCTTCATTTTCAAATTGTCTATCACTGTATTTTACCAATATAAAGCCTCATTATTCAGCCATGTCCGCATGTCACCCTGTCCCCTTCCCCTGCAATAGCTCCCCTGCTGCTATATGCACGTCAAAAAAACCAGACACTGTCTTTCTTCTTTTCCTCTATTCCTTAGACCCTTCCTCCACAGTCTCTCTTCTAGTAGGAGTGGTTTCCCTCAACTATACTGTAAAACAAGTCCTAGGATGGGCTGGCCAACACGCGGGCTTAGAACAGACATATCTAAGGGAGTCAGCGGTAACTAAGAGCAAACTGTAAGAAGCCAAAGCACACGGATTCTGTCAGTCATGTGTCCTTGAGGTTCTCGGCCAAGGATCTCTACACAGTTTGGATGGGAGAGTACTACTGAGAGGACACACTGTAAGGACATCCCGCATACCCACTCGTCTTGGGTTTTTTTTGTTTTGTTTTGTTTTTTTTGACCACATTAGTTGTCCTACTTGTAAGTTATTTTATTTTTCAGGAAAAAACTTTGCTACCCATGAAGAACTGGTCTACTTTATTTTTCCTGAAATAATTAATGTGTTGCTCTTATTTCTTTAGCTACAAGCAAGTTCTGCATCAAATTCTACCCCAGGCACTGCAACCATGTCAACACACTTACAGCCTCTCCCTTCATTTCTTTTTAATTTTTAGTTATATTAACTGAGTAGTATGGATCCCTTAGTTTTATATACTTAGATTCACACAGGTTGACTCAAAAGCAATCAAATGAAATTTTCCTAGGAAATAAGTATGTATTTATTAATTTCTTGCTTTGATTATGACAGCAAAAAGCATCAGAATCAAAAGCTGGCCATGTGATAGCTTTTTGTCAACTTGACACAAGCTAGGGTCATCTGAGAAGAGGGAATCTCAATTGAGAAAATGTCCCACCAGAGCACCCTGTAGGCAAGTCTGTGGGGCATTTTCTTGATGAATGATTCCTGTGGGCAGTGTCACTCCTGGGCAGGTGGGCCTGGGTCGCATGAAAGAGCAGCTGAGCACTGGCGGGCAAGGCAGAAGCAGCACTGCCTCACGGTCTCTTTTCAGTGCCTCCAGGTTCTCGCCTTGAGCTCCTTTTCCTGATTTCCTCAGTGAGGGAGTGTGACCTAAGAGCTGTAAGATAAATAAATCCATTCCTCCCCGAGTTGCTTTCTGCCACAGCAATAAGAACTACAACAAACCTGTCATTAAGGTGTCCTAAAGAAAACTTTCAGGAAGTGCAGGCTGTAAAGATGCAAGGAATTGTTTTTGGGGGTTTTGTTTTTATTTTTTTATTTTGGTTTTTCAAGACATGGTTTCTCTGTGTAGCCCTAGCTGTCCTGGTACTCACTCTGTAGACCAGGCTGGCCTCGAACTCAGAAATCCGACTGCCTCTGCCTCCCAAGTGCTGGGATTAAAGGCATGTGCCACCACCGCCCAG
>BDUI01002689.1:92801-104464 GCA_002335545.1 Apodemus speciosus | reverse complement strand
CACACACACACACACACACACACACACACACACACACACACACGAGTGAAAAACAACCTTAAGGAACATTAGCTCTTAAGTATAAAAATATAAAGACTTTAAAACATGCTAATTTATCTTTACATCTCTTGCTGATATTTAAGAAAAGCGAAAGTTGTTAATTTATACATTTAGAAATTTCAGTGTGAACAGAAAAGCCCAACAATAATAACAAAGGACTCTTTATGCTCCTTACTTCAGCCAAAATGTTTGGCATTAACTGCTGTGTGTGTGTGTGTGTGTGTGTGTGTGTGTGTGTTATGTATGATGTATGTATGTATGTATATATGCGTGATTCCTTAATATTCTTCAAACGATAATGTACAGAATGTGCAATTTGAGTTTCAAAAATATGAATTACCTCATTTTAGTATGACACTTTTTCCAGGMGATATGCCTTCAAAATGGAAGCATATATTTTAACTTTTGTGATTTTTATTAGGGTAYAAGGCTGGTATGTTACCTGTTTTTTTCAGAATAAATTGCAAAATTGGTGTGAAATGTGATTTTTGTACATACAAACAAGTTGGAAGCCTAGGCCCCAGTCCTGAGCAGAACTAGATTGGGTAGTGARGTTTCTGGGCCTCTGGGGCTGAGAGGACCAGAGCCCTCTTACAGAGCTTAGTCTTAAAGGGGCRGCAGAGACCTGAGGCCCTGCTAGCTTGGAAATCAACTACTGTAAAAAGRTAGGCTAGCCAGCATTATTCAGGTATGGCCAAAATTAGAGACAGTGCCGGGTCCCTTGGGCTGGCCTCTAGAATCAACACTGGAGTCAGGATGGGCCCCCTTCCACGGCAGGGGTTCCTGACTCTCTCCGGGATCATCCTTCCAACCTTGAATGGCTAGTGCAGCTGAGCCTGAGCTAATGCCATGTTCCTCCATCTCTTCCCACTCTYCTGAGGAGGTGCTTAAGGGCTGGRCCCAGAGAGAAGTAAGCTTTTACCACTGAGCTTACAGGCGCTCCTTGTGGATACAGAGGACATCAGTTGGATATGGTAGAAATATATTCCAGTTGTGACATTATTTTTTTTTTCTTAGCGCCAGGCAAGCCCAGAGTCTAGCAGATAGTAGACACTGGCAATTTTTAACCAAGGACAGACAGTAGATATTCAGTGTTGTGAAGGGAAAAATAAGCCACTATGCAATATGTGCCGGAGAAATTGGATGAGGGCTAAAAACCAAGGAAGATTTCTTGGAGAAAACAATATGGTATATCAGGATAGACTCACATTTAGTGTGTGGTTACCGCTTTNGTTAGGACTCTCTGAAATGGCTTCTCAGCTCTGGATGCTTAAGCTGATTTTGTTCTTAGTTTTTTATGATGTAGTGAAGAGAATTTAGTGATCTTCCTTATGCAGTACAAATGTCACACTGTGTCCAACCTCTTGTCTTCGACATTGAAGTCTTCACTTCAGGTTTTTTTTTCCTCTCCAGCTTCTGGTCATCTTCTATTATGGGTGGTTTCTCTGGGAAGGAGGTTCTGCCCATGTAGGTAAATGTGCAGAGATAGTAAATGTCATTTAATCAATGCGGCTTGAAATGAAAAAAATTTGAGTGWCGTCTAATCACAGAGATGGTGCTATTAGAAGGTGGCACTTGGTTGACAGTCATGGACRCTCTGTCTTCATGAGTGCGACCAGTGTTCTGCCTTCTGTTTCTGCCATTTGATAACACAGAGAAAGTGCCATCTGTGAGGAATGGYCTGCCCCAGACACATATCTGCAGCTTCCTTGACTTTCTATTCTTCTAAAGCTGGTTGCGATGTTTTTGTTGTTTATGAATTTTGATTTTTAGTTTTGGTTGTTGTTGTTAGATAAGGTATCTTGTTAYAGCATCTCACAGACATTGAGACACTTGTAAACACGAAGCTTTGCTATCAGGYCCTCAAAATATTATATGTAATAAGATATTTAATAAGCAAGAAGTCATTTGAAACTATCAGTTAGTATTATGGTTAATGATGATTGACTGGAAGACCCTGAGCATCCAAATCAGGAATTATGCAAGGAACTCTGCTCCAATTATTTCAATGTTGTCCTACAAGTATTAGCTGGGACAGTTAGACAAAAAATAAAATAAAAGGTATTGGAAATAAATAAAATCCCAAAGAATTCAGTAATAAATTTAGCAAAGTTTCATGAAGATCAAATAGAGGAATAATTTGTATATATATAAACTTAAAATGAACAGTCAAAAACTGATATTAAGAAAATAGCATCCTAAACAATAAACACTTAGGAATAAATTGAAAAAAAATACAAATACAAAACTATACCAGGAAAATCATTATTCACAGTAAAAAGAAATCTAAAGACATAAATACATGGAATGACCCTTACATTTAACATCATAAGAGATTCAACCCAATTCATACCCAAATCCCTCATGACTTTTTGCTAAACATTTGAAAGCCAAGCTTATACCTCATAGAAAATTCAAGGGAGGCAGAACAGCCAAATGTTCTCTTAAAAGGATATTCAAGTTGAGGAACTCTCAATTTTATAACTTAGTTCAGAGCTAGACTAATCAAGACAGTGTGACTCTAGCACAGAAACAGGCATAAAAAAAACAAAGTAATAGAATAAGGAAGATAGAAATAAACACCCACATTTATAATTAATTTGTTTTTCTCAAGGGTGTCAAACAATTCAGCAGGGGAAATATAGTCTTTTCAGTAAGTTTGTTCCAACAAAGGAGCATCAATTTGTGAAAGAATGAAGTTGGTCCCTTAAAAATTAACTCAAATAAATCGAAGACCAGAAAAAGTTAGGAGTTAGATTTTATTGACATTGGTTTTGTGAATTGTTCTTAATTATGATACTAAAAATACATACAATTAAAGAAAAATACTAGACTTCATCAAAATAAAACCCCTTTTGTTTCAAAGAATTCCATAATAGCCAGAAATTGGAAATAATACCTGTCCATCAACAGATGAGTGGATAAGGCCAATGTGGTACATATATACGATGGAATAGTATTCATCTTTCAAATCTGAAATCATGAAATTCACAAGTAAATGAATGGAGCTAGAAAGAAATCATCATGAGTGAGGTAAACCGACCCCCCCCCAAATCAAATACGGTATTCTTTCTCTTCTGTGTGGATGTTAGCTTTTAAGCCTTTGATAGGCCCCCATTAATCCGTATGATCACAGAGGTTAGGTATAGACTAGTGGCAAGGGAAGGCGAATGGAATGTGTAGTTATGGAGAGACAGGCGTGGGGACTGGAATGGGAAGATTAAGTGGAAAGTGGAGGAAAAGAAGGGCNTCAATGACACAGTTGTATGTTATACTGTAGTATGCTATACATGACCATAAACACAAATAATTAGGCCTCAAAGAAACACGGGAATTCACCTCGAATTCTTGTTTTTTCCCATTAATTTAATATTATTTAAAACTTCTTACCTAAGAAGTTTTTCCTATGATGGACCTAGTCAAATGTTAGAAAGCAAGTACTTTATTCAATACCAAAGAAAATATGTTAATTTATGGAAAACCAGAAGACATCACTTAATAGAGAATTCAAAAATAATATATGAAATTGACAGGCATTATAATCAGACAGTTACTTGAATTAGTCTTTAGGAAAAAAAATCTCAAATCAGCTTAGAAATCTTACTTAGTCTTTTCTCCCTAGAACCTGCAAATTATGAATTTTATCACTGGAAAAGATTTGTAGCGATGCTCCTTAATCTATCAGCCCACAAATGATGAAAGTTAAGAACAAAAATTTCGACTGACAGGCTTGCAGTGCTGACGCTGCCAAAAATATTTAAAGAAAAATTAACTTGGGAATCATTTCAAAATATTTTCCCTAAGAAAACTGCATCTTTAGAGGTCAAATATTTTCTTATTGGATATATTTTTTATTTACATTTCATTTCCCTTTTCCTGGTTTCCCCGCCCAAAAATGTGTAGCCCAGGCTGGCYTCGAACTCGTGATCCTCCTGCCTCTGCCTCCTTCAGCAAATCCTACCGGCGTGCACCACCACAACCGGCGAGGTCAAATATTAATTCTAGTTTGTGTGTTTACTTATTCATTTATTGGAGTGTATGTACATGTGCCTGTGTGGGTGCTCGAGTATGTGCGCTTGCTTGCATGTGTGCATGCATGCGTGTGTATGAGTGTGTGTGTGTGTGTGTGTGTATGTGTGTGTGTGTGTGTGTGTCTAAGGCATCAGTCTGAAAGAGATGCCCACCTTACTTCTTTGAGAAGGGTCTTTCACGTGACCTGAGCTCACTAATGAGATGGTGGTCTGACTGGCCGGGGATCCTCCTGTCTCTGCCTTCCCAGCATTAGGACTAGACTTTCTCATGAGAATTCTTGGACTGAATTTGTGTCCTCATGTCTGGGCACCAAGTACTTTATTTACTGAGCTGTATCCCCATTCCCCAAATCAAAGTCCTCAATAAAAATTAAACATAATTATTTTATTCTGCTTTTCTAGGTTTAATATCTRAAGTTATTTCTGGTCTGGCTCCAAGGCTCTATTGCTTATGGCCTGAGGTCAAGCTCTGGGAACCACATTGTAGAAGAGAGCAGCCATACCTCCAAATGTATCACAGGCCATCAAAYAAGAACAAACAAACCAACACATGTAAATTAATTTTGTTTTGTTTTTTGTAACTGCTTTTGAATTACAATGAACAGTCATGAAAGGAGTTCATGTCTTCCACAGGGTTATCGYCACATGAGAAAAACTTGAGATAGCATTTAAAATGCAAATTCTAGTTTCATCTTTGCGGCAAGCATTGGGCTTTCCACTTGTGCCTGTGGACCTTCCATGGAGAAGCAGAGAGGCAAGGGCTGCGGTGGGCAGTGTGTGGGTGAGCTTCAGAGCAGGCGAGGGAAACAGTGAGCCTGTGTTGAGTGTAAGAGACCTGCTCCTGCATGCATCTCTCCACAGCCCGGAGATAGCTCTGGCTCTGATAAACTGCTGCAGTTACATCTCTNCTAGTGGCAAGGGAAGGCGAATGGAATGTGTAGTTATGGAGAGACAGGCGTGGGGACTGGAATGGGAAGATTAAGTGGAAAGTGGAGGAAAAGAAGGGCTAGGAGAGGGACTGATGGGAGAGACAACTAAAGCTAAAGTCCATTGGAGGAAAATGGATATGGAAATCTATTCCAGTAGAAGCTTCTTAAAGCACATATACATAGATAAGAGAGATCTAAATGGAGTCACTAAAGAAAGAGAAAGACAAAGCCTCAACTTGACATTTTTTGCCACCAAGTGAAACCTCCAGTGGCAGGAATAGGTTACATTTGGCAAATTGTTGGTCAAAGGAGCCCCAATGGAAACCTCCAAACAACCTAGCCTATTGCTGAGACTATAGCTTGTTCTCTTCAAACTGATGATGAGGGTCTATTGCTCAAGACAACACATGCATATTCCACTAAACATTGGAGATGGCAAGCTGGTGCCTAACTCGAGACTATACATACTGACTAGTGTTCACGGTACTGGAAGGCACTCTGCATGCTATCGGAGGAGAACGGTGAACACATCCCAGCTGCACACATRATGTGCTGGTTCAAAGGTGGCACACGTGTGGGAGTAACCAACCACTATCTCCAGCTGGATTTAAGGCCCATTCCATAAAGTGGAACCCATGCTTGGCACTGCTTAGCTGGCCAGGAACCTTAGATTATTAGACRGRCKATTGCCCTAGTGGGAAAACACATRCTATTGTCCTGATAGCAATGAAGGAACATAGCAATAAAATGACTCTCAATAACATGCTGATATGCTTGTAGATCAGTGTCTTGCTCTGTCATCACTAGAGATGCTGCCTCCTGCAGTAGAAGAAAACTAACAGAGAGGCCTATAATTGGACAATTTGCTGAGAAGGAGAGACATTGGAACACTTGGTCCTAAGCGGGACCAAACTCTTTGCCTTAGGAAACTATGTGGAGCAGGAGGCAGAAAGATTGTGAGAGCCGGAGGGCATAGAGGAGGACAGAGTCTTCCAGATACAACAGGACTGAGACACATATGAATTCACAGAGACTGTGGCAGCGTGCACAGGGTTTGCACAGTTCCCAGCTAGAAGGTTACAACCATCTTGTAACTCAATAACAAAACTGGTAGACTCTGAAGAGACATGTTCCCAAAAGAACACTTCTAAATGGCCAATAATCACATGAAGATATTCTCAAAATAATTAGTTATCAGACTTTGTAAACACAGACTTTGTAGTCTCACCATATATTACGTAGCTATGGAAAGAGACAGAATAAAATGGCTGAAGAAGACGTGGAGAAATTTTGACCCTCTTACGTTGCTAGTGAGAATTTAAAGTGTGCGTGAGCTCTGGAAAGCAGAGTACTGAACACAGCTAGGGTATGATCAAGTCTACTCTACACATGCACCCAGGGGAAGGAAAGCACACATCACATAACATTTACACCAATGTTCACAGTAGCATGAGCGTATGAGGTAAATATCAAAACCAACACAAATGTTCATCAAATGATGGGTAGGTAAATAAAATGCAATGCATCTATACAGTGAATATTATGAATCAACTAAAAAGTAAATTAAGGATCGATATATGTTGCAAACATGGATGTATCATGAAAATATGTTAAGTGAGAGTAGGCAGTCACATTTTGTACAACTGCAAAATACTCAGCAGGCAGGTATGTGGGGAGAGAAAATAGACTAGCGTTTGCCTGGTGGTACAAAAAGAGATGAAGGGAAGACTGGAAAAGTGACTGTCACCAGGTATTTGGATTCTTTAGGGGGGGATGATATAACCTGAAGTTGATAGTTGTAACGATAGATAAATACTCTTGTAATTATACTAAGTATTGCTGAATTGCATTTTTAACCGAACAAGCTATGTGATAAGGAAGTTATACCTTAATAAAACAATCAGAATAATGCAAAGCAGACAATGGACAGTGGGCTGCTCTAGTAGAAGCACAGCCTTGGTGATGAGAGGAAGGAGCAGGCCTGAGCTCTACCTCAGGCAGGTGAGGAACTTGGGGACAGGGAGAGGGAGGCGGTTTAGGGAGGCTGTCGCTGTTATCCCAACCTAGCCTCCTTCTTTCAACCCTCTCCTTTTGTTTTCATTCTGCGTGTAATTATGTCTAACTGAGTTCCAAGTGAGCAGTATAAGGAAACAGGTGTGTAGCTACGGAGGTCTCAGTGCGGGAGAGGACGGCACGGGGTCCTCCAAGAGCCAGGAAACGACGCTGGAAACCATCGGGGTTCTGGAAAAGACACCCTTTGACACATGTGAGAGAACCAGCCAGGACCGTATCATCTGAGGTTCCAAAGCAGGTTCCCTACTTGCCTATCTGAGCCTTAGAAGCGAAGGCAGTCACAGACTCGGTACCATTGGTGTCAGTCTTGCAGGAGGAAGTTAGTTGATGCCATCGGCTGCTGGGAGTGACGGTGAGCTAGTCTCTGGGGCTAACTCCGTTGTTCACGCTAGCTCTTCACTCCACCTTTGGTTTGGTGTGGGCGTGGGGATAACCTCTTGGGGAAACGTTTTCACAACAGTTTCCCCAAGCATCCCGCCGCACCTGTGTGATTCTTCCCTGTGTCCTCTCAGATGCAGAGAGGGCTGTGAGAATTAGGACCACCTTCTTCATTCTTCATAAGCAAAGCATTTCTCTGTAGGGGTTCGATCTGTTTTTAAAGTCTTGAAGAAGAGAAGGTTCCACAACCCCCGCCCCCCGAAACCTTTTCTCAGATACAATGCTTTGTGTCTGACCTAAGGCCTCCACGCTGTACGTCAGTCATCTCCCTGAACCTGGCTCTCTGTGTCTGAGAAACAAAGCCCTCACTTACTCCAGAAGCAAGTTATTTGGATAAACTAATGAATAGTTACAACGGCTCTGGAAGTGTAAATTGCTGCATAAATACTTAATGTCTATATAAATACCTTCACTTCTGCCTGAGGGTGGCCAGGCTTTTTGAGTGATTTCAACCTTATGAAGTACCTGAATTGCAAAGATAAAGCCCCCTCTAAGTGAAGATGAAGTGATTCTTGCCTCTATTATGTATATTATTGTTGTGGAGGGTTTTCTAAAATAGAAACATGGTAAATTTTAGAGCAATAAGAATTTCATGGTTCCTTCAGATTGTAAGCTCTTTCAAATCCCATCTGTGTTCAATACATGTGCTTTTAGAAAGTATGCAATTCTCAAGCATTATTGGTGTGGAGAAATTACATACAAGTACTTTCTTGTGGGGAATGAAGGGATGGGCTAAATATCAACACTATATTTTCTGTGATTTCTGTTTACCTCCCTCTTCTATTTTTAGGGTATTGTTTCCTTCGTCCTTCCTTCCTCCCTTCCTTCCTTTCTGTGTGTATGCTTGTGCRTGTATGTCTAGAGAGAGACCAGAGATTGACATAGGGTGTTTTCTTCAGTCATTCATCTTATATTTTGAGACAGAGTCTCTCCCTGGACTTGGARCTGACTGGTTAGCTAAGATGCACTGGAAAGCRAGCTCCAGAGATCTGCTTATTTCTGCATCAGCTTGCTCCCGGCACAAGGGTTATCAGCCCAGGTCATTGCACCTTCCTTTTACATTGTTCCGGGGTCTGACTGCAGGTCCTCACACCTGAACTCTGAGCACACTATCCACTGAGCATCTCTCTAGCTTGTGATCTCATTTCAAAATGAAGTAGATTTCAAAATGAAGTAGATATTTGGAATGTGCCTTACCAAGCTTTATTATAATATTCACAAATCAGGGAAAGTTTTGGAGATTGTGCACATAAGAGTTATTTTTTTAATGTTATTTTTGCCCAGCCTTTTTGCAGATAAGAGCCCAAACCACAAAAGAACATGTCACATAGACTATTGAAAGTAGCCGTATCCTCCATTTCTGCCTTTTGACATCCTATCCCTGAAGTAATAGTCACTCAGCAACAAAAGATAAGGGAATAATTCCAGAGTCAGAGAAAGGAAAGTGAATAGAGGTAAGAAGGGGGCGGGGCTACCAGGAGGGCGGGGTCTTTCTTCCGAGGCAGTAGAGCTTTTGTCATTGGCAGAGAAGCTGGAGAGGTGGAATGATGGTTGGCTCTCTCAGAAGTTGAGCCAGATCCCAGCAGTTCTTCACACACACCTTCAACTTCTGTGGGAGAAGTGAATCGTGCGAATGGAATTTCTCTCCTCCCCTGTCTTTTATCTGTACTGCTGTTGAGACTCAAGTTCTCTCATCCAAGATGGCGGGGAGGCGAAATTGAGTGGGTTGATGCAGCTTGCAATCAGATGAACCCTGCACTGTTTTCAGGAACTGTGGTGGAGAGCTATCTTGTAATTAATCTGAACATGACATTTTCAGATTTGATTAAGCTCATGTGGTCAGTGAATAAGCTTGAGTTGAAGGGGATTGGCTTTAAAAAAAATCGACAACAGACCCTGCTCTGTGTTGTATTTTTAGGAGATTTAAAAAAATAACCATGGTACAGCCAGATACTTGGCTTAGGCTCCTAAATACAGTGTATAAAACGCTTTGCTATATTCACTGTATAGAGATATTAACTCAGCTTTCTATGGATATATTTTGTACATATGCATTTATGTGTGTGTGTGTGTGTGTGTGTTCTAATTGTTTGACCAAAGGTCCTCAGTTTCCCCTTGGTCAACAATCCTATTCTTGGACTCTGTAAACACAATGCATACAGAATTATAGATTATTTAATATGGTGCTGGATTTTAGCTCAAACCTAAAGCTTAAAGATTTAATTTTCTGTCGGCCTTAATGAAATAACCAAAGCATCAGCTCCCTGTGGGGGGATATGAAAAGTAGTGTCTAGAGACCCACTAAAACATTTGCAGACCTCCTTGGTTTTCTGTTTTTAATGTGATGAAAATTTGTACAAATAACAAAGAAAGAATGTCATGGTAACGAAAACATTTCCTATACATGTATTTTAGAGGGATGCGAAATCAAAGGTCTTCAAAGAATTACTAGGGCTCTTTCTAGGAGGTTATTGACAAATATGTAGTTTGTCTCTGGAGTTTGTGCCTCTTTCACAGATTGGTGTATTTGTGATCCCACCGGCAGAATAAGTGTCTGTAATTCATTTCTCCTTGTTAACTAGTGTGCCTTTGTGTGCAGGATGATTGGCAGCAAACTCGGCTGAGTCCCAACGGATGAGCTTGTTAGCAAAACCCTAGCGTCCCATCTCTAATAAAGCTTATCAGCGGTACATTTTGTCCTATCTATTAGCCTCTCTGTTTCTTTTTTTGTGAAAAGCTGAGTGTCCCTTTGAAGCAATGACAAATAAGCCCCTGAACTGAAGTGCTAGGCTGCCTTACGGACAGCTGGATAGTAAATGTCACACCGTGGAGAGAATGCCTATTATCAGAGTGAGCCATTTGTTCCCAGCCTTTCAGTATCTTAATGTAATACAAAATTGCTAAATCAAGCCCCATGTCTGTGACAGAACATAATTAATGAGAAAGCAGGAGCCAATTCAACACTCTTTATTGGGACCTAATTGGCTCAGGCAACAGAGTTGTCACTCAACAAGAGACTTCCTTTAAAGCAATTTTGTTCTTGGTTGTATTACAGAGCCTATTAAATTGTCCCCTCCTTGATCACACAAAGAAGTATCTGCATGCAATAATTAGCTTTTCCAGGGGGAATTTTTTTTAACTCATGCAATCCCGGATCATTTTTTAAACTGTCTGCAAAAGCCCTGCGGCCAGGGGATGCGCTGCGCGCCGAGCAGCGCCGCAGGCTGCTTTCCATTCTGCACAGAACCGGGATTCTGTGCTGCAGAAGCTGAGGGGGAGCCCAAGCAGGGGAGAAACGTGCTCCCACGTGGAGGATGGGAGAGTGGTGAGGTGGTGGGCCCAGGAAATCACTTGGATGGGTAATCGTAGCTCACTTCACAATCTGCTCTTAAAAGGAACACAGTAGATTTCTTATTTGTATATATTTAAATTTGTGGGKTTTTTTTCTATAGCAAATTCGCTATGTAATCAAAATTAGCCGAGTGATGGCAGGAGGTGGAGGTTCAGTGCACACRGAAGGCTGAAGGGTCTCCCGTGTATTAATGCACTCGGCTGTATCTTGGGGATTCTTGGGGGCACACCGTTTAAAAGTCAGCACAAATATTTAATGCTGTATGGCTATTTATTGCAATCTAAAAATTTACCCTGGAGATTTATGGTCTCCCCTCCCCCTCATTTAATAAATCTCAAGAGAAATGTATTCTGGGTATGCACACCATTGTTTTAAAACTGTTTTCTTGCTGTCACAACACCACAGACTTCAAATAAATCTGTGCCTTGTCTTGATGGGTTTTTAGGCAGTGTGACATGTAGTGAGTGAAGGCCACAGAGGAGTCCTTAAGGTTTACACAGGCATTTGTTGAGATCTGGGCAAAAAGGACCCAAGCCAGAGGTAAAGCAGACGGAGAGTTGTCGGAAACACCCATTAAAACATACAAATTAGGCAATCACAAGTATGAATTTCAAAAAAAAAAAAAAAAACCACAAAACCCTGCACCATATTAGAAATTATTAAAGGCCGATTAAAATGGCAGCACTGTGAACAGTTAAATCAAAGGCATATCTATGGACCCTTCTTGAAATGACTGTCAATTTCTCCCTTCTGTGCCTCCAGAAACTGCAAAGTCTGTCA
>BDUI01002689.1:25617-43337 GCA_002335545.1 Apodemus speciosus | reverse complement strand
CGACAGGTAAAAGTGAGTTAAGATTTCCATAAAGAGACATTTCACCTTGTATCTAATTGAAAATGCAAAATAAGAAGTGAGCTTCAGTAAGGAAGCCACATTGGAGCCGAAGCCCTGGCATACAAATGAGTTTGCGCCTCAGAAAAGAAATACACAAATGAAGCTATTATTCAATGTTACAAAACCTCTTCCTTTTATGTTTGCTGGGTCTCTGAGAAGGGAAGGAATATTTACTAGTTGTGAGTTTGTGCAGACTGTTCATTGTTCAGGGTTTCAGTGTTCCCAACCATGAAATGAAGAGTTTTCGAGTTCCATGATCGTATCTTATGAATATAAATGTTCTATACAGAGATGCAAGCCTTGGATGGAAGGGAGTGTCTCAGAAGATGCCCCTCACATTTTGCTGGCTGAGTTTTTCTTCTGTGACAGGGTGGAAATATCTATGTCTGGGCAAAATGGAATCACTCACCCCAGCACAAAACTTGATCATGTTCCAGAAGCAGCATGATAAATGACCTCCAAGACAATTTATACATATTCAAATTGAGTTTTTCTGAAGGCAGCACTAGTCACCATTAACATGTGTTCTCACTCGGGAGTGAGTCACACTAACGTTTGGAAAGTCCAGACAAAARCAAGGCCAGTTCATAAACCATCTATCTTGGAAGTGGTTTGGGGCATTCAGCACCTTATTATGAAGGCATTGAACACTTTAAAGGTGACAAAAAGCCATCAGGAATCTTTATGGAGAAAAGGAGTACTGAGAAACAAATGATTCAATGTGTATGTATGATTAAGAGAAAACTCTGTCATAGAATAGGAAGCAAATGGTGAGATGACACCACACAGGCAKCACCACCAGCCTAGATGTTACAGAGTCTGGGCAGGATATGAAAAGGAAACTGAGGCAGGATCAGTGGAGGTTGAAAAAGGGGGATGAACACCCCAGTATTTTCTGGTGAGATCCACCAGTGTTTAGCTCTGCAAAGATTTGTTGGGAAAAGTCTCCTTCAGTTTTCTCTACTGGGATATTGAGGAGATRGTAGACAGTATGTAGAGAAAATAACAAACTTGATTTTCTTGAGGGTGAATGAAGGTATACTGGAAATTGGATCAGATGATGTATATAGGGAAGAGCAGATATGCTGACTTTGAATGGAGTGGAAAAGGAATTGATTGAGAGGGGAGGCCTTGTAGATATGGTTGTGGGCTTTATGCCTTTTCCTTTCTGCTACTCTTTGCTTGCTCAGCTGATTGAGCAGAGAAATACTCAATCCTTTTGGGGCTGAGGGCATGGGAGAAACAGATTATAAGCTGTGGGATAAGCCAGTGCCATGTTTTCCCTGTATCCCTGTGCCAAACAGAATTTCTGATAAACTTTCAGCCATTATTTATCACTGTAGTTCTAGAATAAACACACACACACACACACACACACTCACACACAATTAGATGGTATGATGAAGAAACTTTTTTACAGTAGACTTTTTTGAGTAAAAAACAAAATTAATGTTTTGCCAGAATATGGCATTTAATCTTTGTCACAAARGCAGAAATGCTTGAGGAAGTACCGATGTTACAAGAAATAATTCATATCCTAGCGAATTCRTTCTTTTCTCTGCCTCCTTGAGGGAAAGTTATATCCTTTTCGGACGTTGGTGAGCTCCTTTTTGTATGGATGCTGATTTTATCTAGTTCTTTAAAAAGACTTTCATTCTTGAAAACATGCTTCAATTTTACAGTCTTCGAGATTAATATATTAGGATGTTTGTGCATAAAATAAGCAGAAATGGTGCACACCATGTTCTCCACTTAAATCAAATGGAAAATAATTCGACTAAGTTATTCCTTCAATCAGCAGGTGAATGATGTAGTGATGCTCATGTGCAAATGGAAGCTTCGATACTGATGAGTAAATGCTGATAATAGTTAAAGACCCAAGTTTTTGAATGAAGGAGTGGAATAACGTTTTTAAAGCTATTATTAATTTTTTAATATGCTGTATGGTTTAATTACAATAAATATGCATGCTTTCATTTCTTCTTCTCAGCCTCCAGACTGTATTTTGTAACTTGTTTGCAAAAGTTAAGATATAATATTCCCTATCTTATTTATCATATATGGTCCCTGAGTACAGAATTGTTTACCATGAGTAAAGCTTTGTGACTCAATGTGAATTAAGAGGATGTGGGCCAATATTCATCCCATCAAGATTTTTATTTTGATCATGTATGCACAGGAGAATTCTTAGAGGAGGAGTTGTTTTCAGCTAGCTACCTGTCTGATTTACCCCTGCCCCACCTCAGAGCCAGGTTTGCTTTTTGGAGCACTTTCAGAAGGATTGAATTCAAAGAGCATTTACTCCATGCTTCCTATGTCACAGTTTCTTAACCAGCTAGCTGGGAGGATTCTGAGATGAAAAAGAGTCAGTTACCACCTGTGTGAACCTCTATTTAGGAATGAGCAGGCTGGGAGGTAGATAGATGCTCAAAMGACTGTTATGTGCAGAGTGAACATCATAAAGGAATCAAAAGATGATGGCTCATAAAAACACTGTCACAAAGCACCAACAATGTCATGAGAATCTTCTATCTGCTATGATAGGAAATAAAAGGACAAAGGACATGGTTATCCCAAAGTCTCCACAAGAATAAAACAGCAAAGAGAGAGAGAGAGAGAGAGAGAGAGAGAGAGAGAGAGAGAGAGAGAGAGAGCTACTAATTTTTTAGTTCAAATCTGTCAAATAGGCTTCTTTTTTGCTGTTAAAATGCCTGTTCTTCTGCCTGAGTTTGAGAGATGCAGTGAGACCAGTTGTATGCTTGATTTCAGTATTATGTTCTGATCCTCRATCTGAGCTGGGGACCCAGGGAACTTGCTCTTCTTGTCTAAAATTTAAGTGCTGAAGATGTGGGACCGTTGATAGTAAGTTGTTTCTGATGGTGATGATGCTTACTAGAGTAAAGTGGTGGAGTCATTTCTAGCATCGTATACCCATCACCAAGTGAATGGGTTGTACCCATTACCAGCTTGACTTGTCACTGTGATTCGCAGCTCTTTGTGGTTCTGAAGGGAAGAAATAACATACCTTTATCTCTTGCTTTGGCTGTGTGATTAGATCACAAACGTTGTAGAGCTGGCTTGTTATTCCAATGATTCTTTTGATCTGATGGGCACAGATCAGCTTTGAGGAGTCCTGAAAGAAGTTTATGGGACTAAGAGTCCTCCTAGACTCATACTAGGGGATTCGTAATTCAAAAAAAAATTGTTAAATGTGTCTGTGTGGATATTACATGTAGTTAGGCCTGAGAAGTAAAGTGTGGGACCCATTGTAGGCCCCTTGGAGGCCCCCATGTTCTGAAAGCCTTTTACTGTGGTTCACARTGGGTGACCCTCTAAGATAGAATGCATGGCTTAGTARGCAAAACTGTCCTAGGAAGAATGAGTTAGAGTATTTTGTGCTCTATAAAAATTATACAATTTTTTTACAAGCTATCATTTTGTCAGGGTCCTTTTATCTACCAATGGACAAATATCTCTGGGGTAGCTTATACATATGTCAGCTACTGCCCAAGGATGAGTAGATAAACCCATGAGCAAACCTTTCCTCTACTAATAAGAAGTGGTATTCAGTATGGTTGAAAGTATGTCAGCTTTAGATCAGAAAATCCCCAGCTKCCAGCCAGTCCAGTCTCCAACATGGGAAGGAGGTTACTTTGAACTCTCTGGCCCTGACCCCATTTTTTGATGATGCCAGMCACCTGGRTGATTCTCCTCTAGGTCAATATAAGCACCACCCATCCAAAATGCTCGGTCTGGCCTGGAGGGASATGGTAGTCCTAGAGYTTTTCCCCAAGCACACRGGCAGTTTGTTACATTYGCAGAAATCCCATTATCCTGCATTGCCCAGCCCAGCTTCTAGTCATCAAGCTTATAAGCACTGCTCACTTTTGTGACTCCTTGTGTTATTAATGTGAATAAATATGAGATTTTATTAGTTCCCTCAAAGTCAAAGGAGTCTATTGGAAAATCCAACATATTTCTTCTAAAAACAACTACCGTGGAAAGACAAAGGATAAGCCAAGTGTGGCAATTACCTATAGGCCTGGTCTCTTATTTACCTTGGGTGGTTTTATGGAAGCTGCTTGTGTATAYRTCRGTATACAACTTTATGACTGGGAGAAAGGTCACCAGAAAGGCAATGTTCCCTTTTTTATGAGAAAAAAATCAGATCAACATAAAAACTTAAACCCTAGGTAACTAGAATGATCTTGAATTTTAGAGACACCTTGAACTGCTTTTGAAGGAATTTCAAGATGCCGTTGTTTGGATATTGCCAAGAGGTTAGTGCAAGTGTCATTTCATTTAAAAACATTATATTTGAACTCAAAGATAATTTAATCACTAAATGGGAATTTGGACCAATAAGAAGTAAGGCAGTATCAGCATGGATTTCAAAAACCTGCTAAGAGCTATAAATATAGCCTGCAATATTTTGCAATATCTGAAGTGTTTGGCCTAATGTTGAGCATGCTCCATTGTTCAAACCAGCTGTGTTCTTTCACTCTTTCATTTCTATAAAGCTAGGATAAAGGCTGTCAAAGCAAGCGCGGCGGCAGCAGCAGACTTTCAGGCTGAAAAGTTCTGTGTACATAGTACATAGCAATCTCAAGATGGAACTTTGAATGTTTCAAACCAGAACAAAATCCTCATCTAATTATAAGTGAACTATATTAAGCACAAAAGGCAATTTCAAATTATACTGAAGAAAGTTACATTTTACTCTTTGCTTTCAAAATGCATTTATCGCAATTTCACAAACTAATTGCAAATTCATTTTGCTTAATTTTCTTAGGTTATTTCTTTTATTGCTTTCAAGTGCTCTGCATATTTCTGAAACACCAGAATCCATAAGAGATTTACAGGGCTTTTTTGTTTTGCTGTTATTTTGTATTTAGAATTATGGAATAGTAAATTTTTACCCATTTCTTATTTCTGGATTAATATGGTGACCACCAAACTGCTTCCATTTATTACAGACATATCAAAATAAAGAGAGAAAAATTTACCAGTGATGAACATATTCATAAAATGGGATCTGGAGAAAGATATTAGGTTTTCTTTCAGAGGCAAGCTCACATGGAGTTCTGTGTGTCTATCTTCCATAGATACTCATATGGTTGCAGATGTTTATATAGCTTGCTTGGGTTGAAAGGTAGAGGAGGCTGCCCATTAAATGTGGCAAGTGGTACATGGAAGGCTAAGCTATTTGCTCTGCTTACTGTAATTCTAGTCTGTTTCCCCTGATTACTTTCTTTGCTTGGGATGAAGCAATTTTAAACTAAATTTTCCACATTCTATAGTTAAATGGAATTTATTAGAGTAAAACAACACTTTGTAGTGGTTTATATTTATTGTCTAATCTCTTCTTGCATTGTTATCAAGGTTGATAGAGAGTTGCAAGTATCGTTTAGGGTCTGCAGATTCACAAGGCACCTTGAGGTAGGGTGAGTTCCCAGTTCATAAGTGTTCTAAGTCAATGGGAAGTGTCAAGCCCTAAAGAAGAGTCTGCACTTTGGTCATGTATGTGTGTGCACATTCAAGGGATGGGAGGAGAAGGAAATGTAGGAGGGAAATAAGTTCAGTATTTTTTCCCCTGTATTGTGGTGGGTTAAACAGCTACTGTAACTGAATCTTCTAGACCACATGTTTATTCTGATTAGTGTGTATTCCTCTGATTGAGTAAATTGTTTATGTGCTTGTTAATTAATTAATAAGATGTGTGTGTATTTCACTGTGCAGTTTGTGAATTTAGTGTTTTTTGTTTGAGGGAAATGGATTGCACCATAAGCTACATTTATATAACTCCCTTAATACTCTCATGATGAAAGGACCTAAAATACTTTGAAGTTCCTGTGAACAAATGTATGAGCTGTAGATATCTTTCCCAATGACCTGAAATATGGTTTTGCTTTAAATTACAATACAGTCATTCTTAAAAGGTAGCCATGGGAAGTAAAAAGTGTCATCTTTTTTGGAATCCAAAAGTTGTCATTTGATCCAAGGTGACAGGCAGATCTAATTGGTAGTTTTGTTGGCATCATCTCCATACTTTCGCTTGGTTCACCTCCTTATAGCCCATCGATTCTGCACATAACCTGAAAAGTTTTCTTTTGAACTTTTAAATACAATGACCTGTTTCTTCCATCCACTTAGCTGCTTGTTGAAGTTTGTGACTCTGCTTTTAATTAGCATCTGTTCTCTGGTTCTTGATGAAAGCATGACTTTCTATTGTCCGAGTCATGGTGACCGCTCAGCTCAAAGATGGCATCACAGAGAATGGCTTGAAGGAGGCTCACAGAACAGTTAGGCAAGACAGTTGTTACCAGGATCCTTGCAAGTGTCAGGGGTCCTAAGAACTAAGTATAGTCCAGAAAGCAGCAGTCTAGGCAGGCAGCCTTGAAGTGGCAAGGGGCTTTAGTTCTTGGAAGCTGGAAGAGTCATTGGTTTTAAAACCATTGATCCAAGTCTCAATGAAGTGATTGCATTTCTTCCCTGGCATTCCTAGAAAACTATTAAATTTGCATGACACAAGTCTATGCAATTGTGCCCTGCCACCAAGGCAGGAATAATGTAGATAGCTCGTGACCATGGGCTCAGAAAGTGTTTTTTCTTCATGGTCTGATTCCTGTTCCTCTTGATATTGGGACTTTTAAATTTTTTTTAATGCGGCAACACAGGCATACAAAAAGACACATAGACAAAAGTTTTGTTTCCTTATGCTTACCTCGTTCCCAAGTGTGATGTTTTATGAATCTTTTAAATATAATTTTGCTTTAAAACACATGGACAGAAAAAAAGCGAGACTTTTCCAACACCCCGTCCATGTAACCAGCTTCTGCAGATGTAGAAAATAACACATTTACAGATATGTGTGAGCTGCTGGATATGTGCGGTTACTCAAAGAAGAGAAGCACTGGGGTCAGTACCAGGGAGAAACACGTCCATGTGCCAAGTCTGGCTCTGACAGAGAACTTCACTCCTTCTCTGCATGGCCCTGCTTCTCAGCCCTACTGTGAATTTCAAGTGAAGGCAGGAAGGAAACATCTGTTTCCAAACAGGGCAGTGGAGATGGCCGTGAAGTAGCACCAGATGATGCGCTGTCCTAGTGAAAGACCAATGGTCATTTACTGTCTGCACACCGGAGGGCTAACTCTCGGTTTGTGGCATTGCCCACTGTTCATATGAGTTGGAGCTCAGATATCCTCTAGCTTCCTGCCTGGACTTTAGTCATAGCCAGCTTAGAAAGGCTGACTGAACTGAGCTCTCTGGGCTACACTAGAGAAAAAAAGAAAAGCCCTTTCCTTTGACCATAATCCTGGATCTCTTTGAGTCTAAATTCCTAGCAGTATCACTTGACTAAAGTGTTAACTACAAGATTTCATTTAAACTAGTCCTAAAGTTTCTTGAGATAAACAGCGAGGGAGAGAGTCAGGGACACATACGAACTCATATACATGTACACGCCTACATGCACACACACACACACACACACACACACACACACACACACACGGTAGGGGCTGGGGGTGGGGTGGGAATGATGTTTTTTTTTTTTTTGCTGAGACATTCTGCAACTCATTTTGATGTTCGAAATAGCTTCCATTTATGAATTCTGAATTTCTGAGAAAAAAAGATGTCAAAGCAAATGATTGCCATTTCGGCTTTCCCAGCAGCTCATGGTACTGGAAAAATCATGGAAGAGCAGCCACAAGGCAGGGTGAATTGATTTGGGATCTTCTTCTCTCTCTGATGATTGTCACAATAGGGCTATTTTAGATGTGTATCATCTGAATTAAATACCAGTAAGGAATGCATGGGAAATTCATTCCTCCCATGGTTTCTTGCTGAAAGCATTCCACCACAGAGCAGCGTAACATCCTGATTTTGTCTTCTAGGAGACAATATTAGAGCATATACACTGAATTCTGTGATAGGCACATCAGTCATACCATGATAGATTGGGCCTCGCCTTTACATAGTTTATAGGCAATTGATAACAGTTTGACACACACAATCATGTGTACATGGCTTTCTTTGCTATGTGAACTGGAAAATGGAGAAGTAATGTAATGAGCRTGRTCTGAGAAGCCTAAACATATTCTCTGAATCACGGAGAATGTTTTCTCAAGACTGACTTTTATGGGTAGCCTTGAGACACATTTAAAACAAATTTTAAGATATAGAAATGTAGAAGATGGTCTAAATTACATTTATAGAAACAAAATTGGCTATGGCCAAGGGCAGTTAAGGAAACAGACACCAGCCAAGTGTTGAATATATAATAATGTTAATAACAGCTTACCTGTAGCATGACTATGGTTTTCACATCTTCTAATCCATATATTATCACATTGGATCTTTATAACAACCCTGTAAAGTAGGGCTAGGCTTATTTAGAATGAAATTAAAAAGTGTGTTCTTGTTTTGTGGGCAGCAGAGAGCCATGGGAAGTATTTATCCAGGCAGGCAATGAGGACTCTCAGCTGGGCATAATGAAGTATCTCAAAAGAAAGGAATACTCATAGGAGGTGAGAAATAGGTAGTTCTAGGATTGGGAAGACCATTTCTGAGGTTCTGTGGTGGGACAGGAGAGGGTAGGAAGGAAACATCAGGAAGGTGAGGTCGCAGATCAATTAGGACTGGCTGGCTAGTTTTAGGGAGACTGGTACAGCTTAGTTTATGAGATTCTGTGTTTCCGCTCTCCCTCAGCCAGAGTTGGTTGTTTTTCCCTTGAATTCTCAGAAGATTCCATTGACTTAATTTAGCACTTCTTGTTGTAGTTTTATTGTTATTTGCATATCTGACACAGTCATTAGGTTGCAAGCTTCTAGCAGATCAAGTTGATTCTGCTCATCCCTGTCTTCCCTCAGGGGGAAGCCTACAGCTCGGTCACTTGCACAGGACTAATGTTTAATAAACACTTGCAGTATTTAACTGAAGTTTGGCAGTGAAAGACAAAATGAGAGCGTCACACAGCAGGGTTGCAGCAGAGGGTTGGTTTCTTTATTTTAAGAAACAAGGAAGAGTGGAAAGAATATGTAAGTTGGAATCAAACATAGTTTAAATCCTGGCACTACCCAGTTATTTTGTATATGACCTTAGCCAACATACTTATGTGTTTAAGCACAATTTTCTCAGGAATAAGATGCCAGTAACACAGAAAACAAAGCAAAACAAAAACAAATCTACCTATTAAGGTCTCTGTGAAGACTGAGTGAAGTGTTATGTGAAAATTGTCTAATATCCAGTGTGCAAGAGATCTTCAACAAGGTTAGTCATAAATGAAGGAGACATGTCCCAGACAGCCACAGACCCTAACTTGAAGATGTTCCTAGACAAAAGAGAAGGTTAAAGGATGGGGCATGTAGGAGGTAAGAAAGGTCATAGGGCATGTTTCCACATGAAGAGGACGCCCCTTTGAAAGGAAAGACAAGTGTTATTTTCTCTTTAAATGGACAAAGTGGAGAAAAAGAAACAGAAGGAGCACCAGTCTCAGAGATGTCAGGAGAAAGATCACCTTCGCAGTACCTGGTATGGATAATAAGCTAGGAAATAATTGACAGAGAGTGAGAATGACTCTGGAAAGTGGGTGAGGTTATGAAGAAGATCAGGACTGGTCCAATGAGAGACATCTAAAAGTACGAGTTTAATATAGTCCCAGAAAATCCTATCTATAGCTCTTATCAGTGGTAGGCAAAGCATTAGGCTAGTAAGGACTGATTGTCAAACAGAGGTGCAAAAATGAGGCCTGAAAGCTAGTAATATGCATACAAATGGAATATATATGAAATAAATAGATTTATTATAAATGTAATTTCCAAACTAAGAAGGACATATTGATCAATTGAACAAGGAAGCAGAATGGCCTACTTAAAATAATATAATAAAATAGTAAATAAACTTATTTTCTTTGCAGAATGACTTTAGAAATCTAGATTAACTGAAATTTAGGTCTGAGGAATCACTAGCACTGGTTTTATCAGCATCCTGAGTGTGATAAGTTTGAGAGTATGATTTTGGCATCTGATATTTGAAGTTTGAATCCCAGCTTTCCAGAGCCACGTTCTGCAGCCCCGAGCAAGTTTCCTAGCCTGTGTAAAATTACTCTTGCTATTGATGATATACAGACCATAATATCCTTATGATTATAATATCCTTATAGTAAAATGAAGTCACTTTTGAAACGTGTAGACTAGTGCCCAAAGCATGGTAGCTGTGTTCATAGATTTTGTCTCAGGTCCCAACTTATTTTTTTTGAAGATGTATTTTTGGATTGTGTATATATGTGCTCACGCATGTACACATGCTAGTGTAGTGCCAAAGGAGGCCAGAAGAGGGTGTTAGAGCCTTTGGAGCTGAAATTACAGGCAGTTGTGAACCACATTGCATGACTGCTGGGAACCCAACTAGGGTCTTCTGCAAGAGCAGCAAGTGCTCTTAATGGCTGGACCAACTCTCTCTAGCCCCAGCTCCCCTGAGGCTTGTCCACAGTTTTGTTTGCTACATGTTACCTTCTTGACTGACTGCTTACCTGAAGAGTGGCTGTGAGTGACTAAGATCTCTTTGGGCTAAAAGCCATACTAAATAAATGTTTCTTATGAATCTACATCTTTGGTTTTTTTTTTTGTTTTTGTTTTTGTTTTTTGTTTTTGTTTTTGTTTTTGTTTTTTTGAGACAGGGTTTCTCTGAGTAGCTCTGACTGTCCTGGAACTCACTCTGTAGGCCAGGCTGGCCTTGAACTCAGAAATCCACCTGCCTCTGCCTCCCAAGTGCTGGGATTAAAGGCATGAGCCACCACTGCCTGGCATGAATCTACATCTTTAACTGTTGATGTACCATATTTTATTTTCATTGTTTCTATTGAACTTATGCAGTATATTCACAATATGGATAATCTTTATTGTAACATTTGTAATGAACAACCTTTTGCATAAAATCTATGAAGCCAATTCTATTTCTTACATCTATGCATATTTTAGACATTTTATTTTGAAGATCAATTCTATTTTTTTTCCAGATCAGAATTCCGTTAATAGATAAAACTCATAGACATACTCTGTGGTAAAGAAACCAAGGGGCAGAAGGGTGAGCTGAGCTTGAACCTATTCAGGAGTTCCTCAGGGTCCGATGTCGGTAAAGCACCACCACCCTTTTTAGAGCCGAAAAGTCACTCTTCTGTTCCTTATCTCCCTGCTTTGAGTTTTGTGGTGGTGATGAAAGTGAATTAGCAATCAGACCAAGTATGGCCACTTGGACCTCTGAAAACAAATCAATTGTTTGTGTTTCTCTCACTCTGAGATTTCCTGAGGGTTGTTATATACCAGCTTGGCAGACCAAGCAACCATGGGACATCTCATTTCTGACTCAGCCAGCCAGCTGGGTGTTGAGAATATTTCCATGGCTTCCAATCCGTCAATGCTTGAAAACATTTACTACAGAAAGGATCGCTGGCTCAGGGAAGACATTTGTCTAATTCAGCAATGGCACTTTGCACTGCATTTCCAGATTAGGCCGCTCCTTGAAAATGATCTATTACAGGAGTAGTTTATAAAATTAAACACTCSTCATTATGCAATGCAAAATCCACGAAGCAACCAAATGTCAGGAATCTACATATTTAAGAGATGGGAGCTTTAGCATTTCTTCTCTGGCATGGATTCTGAGCAGTAAAAGGCCAGAGAAAAACATAGCAAATCACAAAGCTGTTTTGGAATGGACGAAATTGTTCCATTTTTGGAGTACATGTAGTTCTAAGAACTAATTTTCATAGTGAAAAATCGCTATCTACTCAGTAATCTTTTACCAGATCTCTATGGTTAGGCACAATGCCAAGTGCTAAGGTAACACTGGTGAAGTATGGCCCTGGCTCTTACAGCTAATATCCTAGTTAGGGGTGATGTGGAAAGCCAGATAGTATGTTAACAACGAACAAGGAAGAGAGGTCTTTTTGACATACAAAATTTTCTCATAGCCACCTGCATTTCCCCCATTTCTGTGGGAGTGTAATGTATGTTTTCAAAGTGCAATTTCTGCTTTTGAATTTAAAGGCCAAAAATTAATTAACACTGAGCACAGATAGGACTCAGACTACCACTTTAGATACTTGGTGTAGAATACGATACCATGAAAAAAACAAAAAACAAAAAACAAAACAAAACAAACAAACAAACAAAAAAACAAGCTGGATGCTAGGAACTTTTCTTAGATGAAATACATAACAGTCTCTATCAAATAAGGCCAGATATTGGAGCTCTCTTAGCTACGTTCTTTCTCATTGCTTCCAAATTTGGAGGCCAGAAATATTCACAATGAAATTTGGTCCATGTTAGATACAGGAGGATTAGTCAATTCAAGTCATTATTTAGTTATTATTCAGTAGGCTAAATATCCACCTACTTTATTAAGTGTGGACAAAAGATCTTGTTAGAGGCATCAGTTACTTACATATCTAATGGCGTCTTCATTGAGATCACCATGTACTGCCTATGACTCATTTTGTCTCTAACAGCCTAAGACATGTGAGTGTACCAGGTGCTGCCCCCACAGAACTCCACTGAGAGCTTCTGTGACACACTCAGCAGCTCACCTCAAAGTGGCATCTGTGTCGTGACATTGAGACCCTGCCACTTTGCCATAGTACCTGGCTTTTTATGTGGGTGTAGGAATCTGAGCTCAGGTCCTCAGGTTTTCATAGAAGGCAGTTTATCAGTTGAGTGTTGTCTTTAGTCTCTCTCTGTGCGTTTTGAAAGATTAGTAAGGCTTAATTTTTAGAAAGTATGAATGAAAATTCGGAGGGCAAGAAATGCTGTGTGCAAAATACTCATTTACAATCAATGTCAGAGAGGTGGAGTTGACTGAAACATGGGACATGTTCAGAGAACAAGTGGGAGAACTAACTCGGATGGAGTTGGAGTAGGGTCTAGTATAGAAGCTATAAGCACACACATGTAGAAATGATATAAACAAGATAGGGAGAATCAATAGATGTGCTTGTGGGTTTTTACTGGTCAGTTGCATAAGAGTACAGTGGCTGAAAGGCTAGCCACATTTCTTTTTTTTTCGGTAAGAATGGGTATAAGAGTTGAGTTAGAAGCCAAAGGAACTTTGCAATCCTAGTATAAGGCAATAAGGACTTAAACATATATTTTTATTGACTGAATAAGTAGAAAAAGATTGGGGGCTCATATAAGTATAAACTTAATAAGTCTAAGTAGCTCAGCTTCATTGAAATTTCAGGCTCCTGGCGCTCCTGATAGACACTGACAGATTTGGCAAGGGTGCCATTCCAAGGTGAGGATCATGAACATGGGATTTGCTCCCTGAACATAGATGGTTACAACCAACAACCATTTTGCCAAGAAGATGAATGTGGCATGGACCAGGAAAAATGGTTAGAAAAACAGTAGGAATGGACAATTTGGCTTTATTTTTGAAGAAGGGGTATCATACAAACCACTCACACCATTGCTGTCAAAATCACCACCATCAGGAAGCCTGTTTAGTTCCAAGGAAGGGTGGGTGAAAGTATTTATAAAGTTAAACATATAAAATTCAAATTCAGATAAAGTTCATATTGAAAAACAAAGCATGAAGGGTGGAAGACAATGGGCCATTTGACAAATAGAAACAAAGAAGTGGAAAGAGATTCAGTCGGGAGCTGTGGCGAAGCTATGGATTCCAGAAGGGTAAAAGGAATTTTCCAGAGTGAAGTTCCTTATAGGCTAAGTGATGAATGACTGGAGACTCGGCTGTTTAGAGAAAGACACGGGCGAGGCTGGATCTTAGAGATCTTCTAGTGTCAGAGCCTTCAGAAGTCAGGCTCAGAAGCACTACCCAGCCCTGGCACACAGTTCCTGGGCTCTAGTAGAAAGGCTGGCTCTAATTTGCACATTTAGACAATTGGGGTAAAACATGGAAAAAGAAATTTACTGGTAGGAAGACTGTCAAAAGGATTAAGTGAAGCACTAATATTCTTACAAGAGGAGACGAGCGTATAGGTAGAGAAAGAGAAGCAATACAGGGAAAGGGTCAGAGGGTCTAAGGTTCTAGAAGGTCTGAAGAGGAAAGGGATCCTTTTATCCACTCACTAACCAGTACCTAATATAGCCCTTTTAAAAATACTGTTTTTGTAACTGCAACATGCTAATTTATTAATTGGGGAGAAGAATGGTGTTTTGGAGACTTGGGCAGCGATAAGGGAGGAACACAGAGGCAGACCTAGGGTGTAACTGGTGATCCAAACCCTGTGCGCTGAGGAAAAAAGAAAATTCAGAAGATTCACTTTTGGAAGCTGCAAAGAAAATGGCTGCTGTTTTAGTCAATTTTAAAGATGATGRTTTTTTTTTAAGCTGTCTGACTCCTTTATACCTTCCATCCAAATTGAAGTAATAGGCCAGACATTCAGATCAAACTGTCCCTCTAGGAGGAAGAGACTTGCCAAGGAAACCTTGGCCAGATGGGAGCTGTAAAAAGAGGCTCAGAACTGAGAGCATTTTGCTTGCCCAGTCAGTTTGGATTTAAACCAGGTGCCCCAGGCTAGAAGGCCGGAGTTTTGCCAGTGAAAAGCAGGGATGTAAGCTGCTATTGTGTGAAAACAAGCTAGGTTGCGTGGTTGCGGGGAATGTGGTCCAAGTATCATAAATGCATCTGTTTGATAATGCTCTTGAGTAGCGATTCCATAATATGTGCGCCTTTTGTTTCCTGATTCCCCGAGGCGGGAAGACGGGTACGTCTTAGCAAAAGCACTAGGTGGCAGCACAGGACATCTATTCAACTGTCTCTCGCCACAGGCTGCTGGAATTTTGACAGATACAAAACGGTACCTGTGGTTTTGTGTATAAAACTGGTATAACTGTTTGTACATTTAAAAACCGTAACAATAAATTAAACATAAGGGAAAGGGTTTGCTAATAAATACAGTGTGAGACTGCATTTTTGTATACCAGGTGACAAGCTTGGGCACTCGAACCTGATTTGCGTAGGGAATGGGCAGGATGGGAAACAGGTTGAAGGAACCGCAAAATGTACACGCTGGGCGGCTGCAGCTCGCTCCAGGGATGTTGTTGATCTGTCCATATGTCTGTGTGCAGTACACAGAGGTGAAAACTTAGGGAAGTGAGGGGTGCGGTATGTCTGGATGTCTGGATGCCATGATTCTAGGAAGAACGCACTCTGGGATTCCCGCTTGTGTTTTTGCGGAAGGTGAACGTGTGAGCATATTATGTTTGTTTTACTTAAAGAGACGCACATCATACTCTTCACATTCTTACATTCTTACCTACTATTTAGAATATTTAGAACGTGGGCTCCTTAAGCTTACGTACATCCTAGCATATAGGGCTAGGCACATGATGTTATACTTGCCTGTAGGTTGGCTATACATACATACATACATACATACATACATACATACATACATACATACATACATACACACACGTATATATACATATACATATATGTATATATATACATATATATTTATCAGAACCAGCTGTTATTTAAGTCACTAAGCTTGATCCAGCAAGGGTGGACCATTTGACATGCTACCAAGACAGAACACCCAAACATTTCAAAAATCCATGCATGGCTGACCTTAGATGACCACAGAAACTCTGCTGCACTATTCCTATCTGAGCAATTCAAAGTCAAAATCCTATTATAATGGTAATGGTTGAAGCAAAACCATTTTATTCATTCTCATATTCAATAAATGTTTGTCTTTCATTATTTGCCAATCACATAATACTGAAAAAAATGAAAGAGATAAAAATCAAAAACAAAATGAATACTCAAATACCACATAGCATCTTCTCTACTACAAAGACAATAATGATAGTTCCAAGCAGTCAGTCTGGTGTCATACAGTCCACAGACATTTTCCTACTTAGTTTTCATGATAACCCTATGTTTTGGATTATTTTCTACAGGCTAAGAGCTGAAATTGACAAATAATTGGCAATGTGCTTACAGTTATTATCAGCATACCAAGGGGATATGAACTAGACATTGGCTCCATGCTTTAAACTCTTTCCATGATGCTATGCAACTATAAATTTCTGAACAAGTGGATGACTCTGAGTGTAATTGTGCTTGCTGTCAATCCTGATAATGGGAATTCAATCCCTGCGACCTATATGGTCAAAGACCTGCACCTGTCTTCTGATTCTGTATGGTGGTACAGACACGCCCTCCATAAATAACAGTAAAAATATGCTAGATATTGTATTGTGTTCTTGGCTTGTATCTGACAACATCTAAGTCTCAAAAATCTAGTTAAAAAACATTTGAATTCAAGCACAGTGTGGTTATTTAGTAAATAAAGTTTAGAAATCTAGCACTCCACTAACTTCGGAATAAGAAAGTGCTAAGAAAGAAAAAAAAATCTTCCTTGGTTTGTTTTTGCTTAATTGCTTGTTTACAAATAAGACAACTGGTCTTTTTTTAACAGCATTCTTTTTTTTTTTCTAGGATTGCAATTTTTTTTCTGGTGAAGGAAAGTATCTCCTTTATTGACTTTACATAAATAATTCTCAGGTCTTTTGTCTGCTTCCCTGCTCTCCCTCGTTTTGCTTCATGCGGAATTCTCAGCACCTAGCAGACATCTTACTTATTTGTTGAATGAATGACAACTTTCTTCCTTGTCTATTTGGCTTCATTTGGTCCACTTTCCGCTCACTCCTGCGGTCTTTACATTTTCAAGTCAGAACTTTCCTCAAATCACGTTGCACAAGTTGTCTCCAATTTGCCCTCAAGTGTCAGTCAGGAGCCTCCTCTGTCCATGTATACTCAATGATGGAGTATCACATCTGGAAGAGGGTGCTTCTCATTATCTCATATCAGGTTGCTAAATCTCTTAGTTCTGTGTGCCTTCTGCAGTGGCAGGTTCTAGGTAGAGCTCATCTATAGGAACTAGGGCATGGGCAGTGGAGCAGAGACATAATATACTGGCCGTTCAAAGACAATAAAGAGGCTGTGTTGCCTTGTTTTCAGAGGGTTGCCCATTTTTGTGGCATGGGTCTATCTCTTTTTTTAGCTGGTCACAAAGGGCCAGTTATAGACAACCACCGTCCAAATTGGATCATAGTGCAACAGGAGAAATTGCCAGGTGTAAGCTTTGTAGAGTCTAGAAGCTGAACACAGCCTGTGTTGTAACTCAGAGGCAAAGACAATTCAACAAGGGACTGATTTCCTTTGACTTGATATCCAATGAGAATAATTTATACACCCAGTGCTACTGAAAACAAGTGTTCCACAGAGACATTGATAGTCTTCTCCTGCCTTCCGTGTCTAGAAGCCTAGAAGCTCACACTTGGCTTATGTATGAGCAAAACAAGACTCCAACCATGGGAAGTGCCTCCCCCCCCCCAATTCCCAATTAAAACCTTGTCTCTAGGTAAGTCCTCAGAAATGGTTACCTCCTGGGAGGGGCATCAAACATGAATAGCAAAGAGTAGTTCATTAGATTGCTTAATTTTGATCCAGTTTTATACTATTACCCCACTAGATCATTACAGAGGGTACACAGGAAGGCCGGTCACTTAGGAGTAGGAAATTATAAAAGTGTTGTTTTTCAATTACTAACTCAAGTGCTAGTCTATAAGAAATTGGGGAATTTTTAATAAAAGGAGAAAAGAATCTAATTATGAATTTAATATTAA
>BDUI01002688.1:73541-91967 GCA_002335545.1 Apodemus speciosus | reverse complement strand
GTTAGAGCTTGTTGGTGAAAGCTTTTATACCACGGATCTGAGGCAGAGACAGTCCTCCATTGGAATTAAGCTTCCTTTTGTTGTAGCCCGGCCATTGTGACAAACGCCAGAGTTAGAGCCTGGATGTGTGTCCTCTTCCTCTAGTCCACACCCTTCCCCCCACTGCCTGGAGGAGCAATTGTTTCATCAAGGTGTTCTTGCARAATAAATGCAAATCCCAGGAATCTTGGAAAAGTCTGGCAAGTCTACCTCAGAGTTTTTCATCTTGAAATTTTCCAGKGGGACTAGCAGCAAGAACTCACCCTTGACTACCCTACTTCTTTTCTGGGATGCTTTCACTCCCTAGCACAATGTCTTTCGCCCTTGAGTACTACCTCAAGACTGTTTTGCAAAGCATCCTTTATATTGCAAACGCTGGAGCAGGAACAGTGTTTAGTGAGGTAGAAAGCATGACCACAAACAGCCTTTTCTCGTCTCCAAATTCATCTACAAAGGGAAAGGCTACAAAACACAATATACTCAAGGGGAACTCCTCGGGTTTCTGATTTACCTGAAGAGCTAGGTGAATTGTGAATTATTTCATATTTTTTCCAGCAAATCTTGGGAGATAGCGCTACATTGTGACTCCCCCCACCCCACTTGTCTCCCTCTGCCCGGAAAAAATTCTTGTATGAGTCACAGTCTCCTTTAAGCCCCTTGCTGCGGGTTTCAGACCAAGATCTGTCGCACGTGCCCCTCTGTGTTTCAAACTGCGATCAAAGATCATTTACGGAAACGCTCCCACGAATATCCTCAGATTTTCTTCCGTCGTTCACTCTGTGGGAACTTTTAGGAGGATAAACTCGCGTCTCTGGCAGCGGGAAGAGGAACATCCACGCAAACAAACTAGAGGTGATACAGGGCAAACCAGCGCCTGGTGTCCGTTTCACCCAGTAATGCTAACAGCCTTTCCTAAGCTTCCTCTCGCAGCCGATACAGCTCATGCAAAATTAATACAAGTAATTAAAAATAGCAGTTTCCAAAGTTAAAGGAAACCATCTGTCTCAGATGGTAGCAATCAGTCTTTTCACCCGCCCCTTTACCCGGACCTGGGAAGAAACGGTTGCTCTGCTTCCGATGCTCAGAGGCTCTTTCTCATATTGAAGATTTATGTTTCCACTTGTGTGCGATCCACGTCTAATTTGAAATAATAAAGCCGGGCAGACCAACCAGTCAATCCCAGCCACCAACTGTGCCGGACGAGGGCCCTGCCCCCAGCTCCCTCAGGTCTCCAACCCCGAACCCCTTCCCACTCCCTCCTTTTTTTTCTTTCCTCCCCTTCCCTCTCACACACACTCACGCAAACAACCCCCCCCCCCACGTGTGTTCAGATCAACCCTTGCCCCACAGAGCAAGCGACAGCACCGGGGCACGGTGACAAAGGCGGGGTTTGTATCTGAAGACTGAGGCCCGGGGAGACCACGGCTAGTGAAACAGCTGTCTTATCAGCCTGCTGCAGAGATGGAGATGGCTAGAGAGGTCCTCAACAGATAATCGCTTGAATAGGTTTGCAAAGCGCCAAACTTCACGCTTGATAAGCCCAGCCCAATGTAGAGGGCAGCCCGGATCCTGCTCCATTCTGTTTCATCTGGGCTGTGAATTAAGAAATTGAAATTCAGGTGGCAGAGGCAGCCGGCTGCTGATAGACTCCGAAGGCAAACTGACATTAAAATGCTTCCTTCCGGCAGGCAGAGAGGGGGCGCCTAGAGTGGGATATTGTGGGTTTTCTTTTTTCTTTTTGTTTTATACCGTGTAGTGGGCAATGGAAGGGAAAAGCCCAACAGGTTTTAAAATAATCTGGGAAGGGATGCGGTGAATAGTGGGAAGGGGACTCGGTGTTCAGGTATGAAGTCGGTGAGCAAGAGTTTAAGTAAYGATTGAAGCCAACCTGATATGAAAGGGGACTTGAGCTCACAGCAGGGAACAGAGAGCAGAGGGACTGGCTTCCAAAATAGGCTCCAGAGTTTTTCTTCCATAGTAAGAAAAACACATCAACCTAGAGACAAGACTTTCTAAAGCCAGCTGGTAACCTGGCCTTTGGTCTCTACGCGAAAGGGCCTCCTCCCTGCTCCAGAGAAAACCTGCCTCGCTTTTAGAATAGCTTGAGAAGTCATCAATCACCTAAGGTAAAGAATCCACTTAGTTATCTGCGGAAATAAGAGTTGTATTTGAACCCCCTTCTCCTTTACACAGCTCATTACAGTAGGGTAAGTGGGGAAACACCATTTCAGGTATATATTGTAACAGATTCCAGCCTTTCAGAGGCACTCTATTTCTACACTCCTCTGCCTGCTTATGAGGTCTGAAACTCATTATTTGATTAAATGCTACCCCACAATTTAATATGCATAAAGACCAGCGTAAAACCCCTAATGTATTGTCTTGGTTCAATAGCAGCTTAGCACTGGAGGTTGTGCGTTGTCTTAAGTGTCTTAACTGTAAGCCCATCATGGGTGTCCAGTCACGATGTCTACAAGAGGGAACATTTTCCATAGTATTTACATTTTGTCATAGACACATTATGTAAAGTACATTCAAGCTACAACACATAGCTAATTCTAGATTCACTAATATCAATCTGCTTTTATTTTGAAAAACCCTCAAATTTAGATCAATGCCAGAATACAGATGACTGAAAATATAAAGTATGCTTTAATCACTTTTGAGGTGAAGAAGAACAGGTAAATTTGTTAGGAAAAACCTTAAGATTTTATTACATGTTTTGATAATTATTAAACTCTTTTCCTATATTAAAAAGAGTTCTTCTAAATTTTGAAGTGATATGATTCCAGAGTGAGAAGCAAATAAATACATTATCACTCATGGTATCTCATAGACAGTTCTGTCCTTCATATCAGGTAACACAAAGAACAGATATTTGGTTTTTTTTTTAAAGCCAAGTCTATGAATGAATGATTAAAAAATTGAAATTCATAGTTATATAAACAATTCTTTTTCCATATTATGTTTTTCTATAAACTTATAGAAGTTTACATAATGGCAATGTATAAACATCCTAAGAAAAATTCTTTTCATAAACCCCTGCAATTCTGCACTATAGTATTAACTTCAATATTCATATGAACAACATGGTGCCTTATTTGTCACAAAAAGACAATTTTGAATTACCAGATTTAGTAAACATTTAAGCTACAGTTATTTTTGTTGATTTTCTTAAGCAAATTGAAAATATACACACAGCAGTGGTTTTAACTATTGTCTTTTGATATAGGTAAAACATTTTAGAGATAAGAATTTGCATCAAAGCTAAGAGATGCATTTCAAATTTGTGAAGTGAGACATTCCATGAATTTAAATTATTATAACATTTTAAAACTAAAAGATAACTTTAATTTTTTTCATTGAATAGAAAAATGCTTTAGTATTGAAATTAGTATGAAAACCATTCCTATCTCATTTTTGCCACTGATTAATAACAATAGTGTGTGTGTGTGTTGTTGAAGCTGTCGTTTCTGAAGAGCTCGCAATTCATATCAGTGATGAAAAGTAGCAAAATAGTCAAGAGTATAAATTTTTTTTTTAAGAATTTTCTAGAATCAATTCTTTGTAGAAAATAATGCACAGTTAAGGCTGAGTGTCTTTCTTCGACTCCAGAGGCAAAACTCAATGAAGCTTTTAAAACACCCAAGAGCAGCAATACTTTGGTTTATAAGTGATCATGAATCTGTTACCAAAAAAATCAGATAGAGCTGTTACAGCTTTCTGGTTATACCATTTATCATAGAGTAAGTGCCAAATGAATCACAAACCACCCAGTTCCTAAATATTTACCTGTCCTCTTTAACAAAAGGCTCATTTCAATTTGATTCAAGCATCTTTTGAGTGGCCATCGTGTGCCAGAGTAACAGAACAGGGTTACAGACTCTAAGTGTCTAATGGAAATCAGATTAAGCTTTTAGGAGACCCTAGGAAAAGAGAAAATTAGAAAATCTAAAGAGCTCAGCAAATGTGTTCTATGAAGCATAGTCCGGTATGCCTGCTTGGGCTTGGCTAGCGCTGTTAAGTCTTCTAAATGTTGGTGCACTGTAACTTTTTTTATATGATTGTCAACATTTTCTCCTTGAGATAGMTATCATAACAGGACCCTTTCAGGATCGACAGTTTTGCAAACTGTTAAGAGCTTGAGCCATGGCTTCAACACATGTCAGTTTGTACTTGACTCTGCCACCGTGGAGTCTTGCGTCCACTTATCGTCTTTAAGCCTCGGTTTCCTGATCTCTAAAGCAGTGATAGCGAGGATCAATATATAGCACTGTAAGGTTAAATATAATCATGAACATAGAACCATCAAAGTTTCTGCATGGAAGCAGTCAATACATAGTAACTACAACCTGGGCACATTTATTTTCATAAAGCCAGAATTAGAGTTCCTGCCTTGCATGTGGTCTCTTAAATATTTTTCATTTGCTCTCATTAGTGTCTTACCTGATATATTTTATGCTAAATATCTTCTCATATTTCTAATTGTAACCAAGTTTTAAAGGCCCCAGAAGACATAAAAATCTTCTGTCTGCCCTGTTATGTGATTTCAATATATTTCCCAATACAATTTCATGATTCACCCATAAAAAGTTGTGGGTCTTCAGAAAGGAACTGAGTCTTAGATCCCATTTGACTGATATAATAATAAAAACACCTTAGATTTTATAGTATCTTTTATCACAAAAAGCTCAATGCACTTTTCCATATTTATCATGGTAACCCCCGGAGGTGAGAGGGAAATAAATTATGTCTCATTTTCAGAAGCACTGCAGAGGCATGAGGAATTTAGGTAACATTTCTAAGGTTAATAGAAACAGAGAGCAGGTTTCCTGAATGCTGATCTTCCTGCAGTTTGTTCTCTCTTTGGCATTAATTATGGCTATTGTTACTCTAGTTAGGCTCACATGTTAGTGTTCGGCATTCAGTATAGCTTATAATTCAGTTAATTACTTGATGGAACCACATTTAATCAAATTTACACCACGGAAGTTTAGCCAAATTAAAATATTTTGATTTAATGTGGAAACACTTGATTATTCAATTAATATAAATATTATATCTATGCATATATGATCTATGCCTAGTTTCTATTCTTTGTTAATTCAAAAACATGATTTAAAAAGTTAATAGTTATTTATGGCAATGGAAAGAAATTAGATTCAATGCCCTTGTCCTAGCCTGTCTCTAGACTCTTTCTCTTTCCACGCGTATTTTTATATGCTGATATATTTTTTCCACTTACACGGACTAATAGGACTTCGACTCTAGTATATGATTTCTTAGGTTTCCTGTGCTTTTAAAATCTATCAAATAAATATCCATAGGAATATAAAGGCAGACTGTATAAAGAGCTTTTAATAATAAGGTTTTAATGTTTGTTTTGAATAAAACAACGTGGAGAACTAATATCAAGTTGACACCGTAAGTTTTATTGTCAGAAGAACAATAAAACTGCCTTATGGCTCATAGTTTCTCCGTTTCCTTCCAGCTTACTCTGCTATGGATTGATAAAGATACAGCTACAGATGTGGACTTTGAGTCATTACTTAGAAGGAAGCAAAATTTTGCAGCCTGATAAGAAGAACAGATGTAAATATCTGTCTGAAGGTCTTACTTTCACTCTGGGTCACAGTGGAGAGCAGATGTGGTGTTTTTACTTTACCCTTTGGTACGTATCTGCTTCAGTTTAACTCGATTAGGCTGACCTACTCAGGGCCAAGCCTAGTCCTGTAACTACCAGATTTCCTGGTGGTGTAATTAGCAGGAGGAAGAAAGGTGTATGCGTCTATACGCAGAGTAGCTAATGCTCTTCCTTGTAGCTCTTTCATACCAGTTCTTCTTAAAGATTCGCATTGCTCTGATTAGATAAAAAAAAAAAAAAAAAAAAMAAACTGCATTTTTGAATAAGTAACATTTTGGGCCAAGGATACTGTTGGAGTAATAATAAAGTTCCATTCCTTTGGTCACTGTCATCCTGGCATCAGAAATTAGAGAACATGGTTGTTTAAAATATCATATTTTATAAACACACATTGAAAATTATAACAAATGAATGATGTATAGACTGCTTAAGGTTTTTTGAGTAACAGACATTTCCTTGAATTATTTTGACACAATTTACTGTGAGTTGTTTTCTCTTGCTGATATTTCTGGATTCCTTTTGCAGACAATAAAAAGAAAAGCCTTTCTTTTATGGCCGTGCTCATTATTTAACTCATAGAGCACTGGTGTTTTCTGGAATACTAATATTTTCTAGATGCAGAAGGAATACTAACAGAGACGTGTCTCTGTTTTAATCATATCAGAAGGATTCATGAAAGTTTGAGTCTCTTTATAAGGTCTGTATAAAGAGAGAACATTTATAGACATCACAAGTGTTCAGCCTCAATTTGAAGAATCTTTATACGAATCTACCATATGTGTGCAGGGGATGGGGAGTGTTGCTCAGGACAAATGGAAGATGTTTCAGAGGTAACAATGTGGTGAAGGCTTCTACCTAAGTGTTTGCAGAGGCCTGGAAGGCTCAGCTGTCAGGTTGTTTTAGTATGCCTACATCAAATGCTAGCTATGAAATTCTACTGAGGGAAATACATACACAAATGTACCCAGACAAGTTAGATGCCATTGAGTATTGCAAATTTGGGAAGTGCTGAACAGGAAGGGAAGGAATGAGACCCATGGCATACTTTGCAGTTCACCTGAAATTCAACTTCTTGGAATGAAGACGCAGCATGAAAGAAGGACAGAGACTAAGTCAACAGTGACAGGTATGGAAGAGAGTCACATAGCCCTACTAAGAATCTGTGTTCTGATGGTCACCATAAGTCTACCAGGAAAATGACAGCACTCTGAACAAAGAATAGGTTTGCAGGAAGGAGCCAGCAGTGGCTGTAGGAAGAAGAAACCCAGCTGGAGCCTGGGTGGCTGGCAACCAGCTTCACTTTGGATGTCCTTAGGATACCTTTGTACCTGTGGAGGTCATTAAAAACTCGGCTATAAAAACTCAAATTGTGGTGTTTACTAAAAATTCCTGGACTTAGGGAAAGGAAACATGAGTTTTAGCACTGTTTTTCCTACTCTCTGCTTCCCTTCAGCAAGGTTTCCCTTAAGCCTCATGATTCCCATACTAACTTAGCAATAGTGGCAATGATAACATGAGCTATGTGCTAGTGCTAGGTGGCTTTAGCTGAAGACATTGAGGACATAAAGCAATTTGTCCAAGGTATACAAGTAGAAACAGAAAGTCTGTCTCTAGAAACAAAGTTCTTTTGTGCTGTTTAATACAATACCCCTACTTTACATTATATATATATATATATGTATATATATACAAACACACACACATATGATTCAATATCTTTAAAGATAGCACAAATTACAGGTGACATAACACTTGAAAGAGCAAATTATAAGGAATAGATAATATTTAATTAACATGAACAGATAAAAGCTATTTTATATCAAAAGTAATTATACTCATATGCCTTAGATTCATGACAATTTGTCTATTGCTGACAAATGGAAAGAAACAAAATTGATAACTGCTTTTTTAAAGTGAGTCAGAGAAATTACTAGAATTTTAAAAACTGTAAGCTGTCCTAGGATGTCCTGAACCTCAGGTAATATTGTTTTGAAATCTAAGGAATGTTTAGGTTTTTTGTTTGTTTGTTTTAATTTTAAAGAGTCTTCTCTCTAACTTATAAAGCCATTGAAAGGATGGTATGTATTTATTGCTTAATTATACATGAAGATTTTCTTGAAATACTGACCTTACTACATTTTATACAGAGGATATTCAGTACAACATTAAACAAAAGCTAATTTAAGCAAGAACRTACTAGATTTACAGTTAATTCTTTCGTTACATTTTCCGAATCATTGTGCTTAGAAAAATTGTAAGTAAACATCTTTTACATAACAGGCAAACAGATAGCTTGGGATTTTGACAGGAAAAAAGTTAAAAAGTCAACCACTCAAGCTTCTGCCCTGATAGCCACCAGCTGGGGGGGGGGGGTGCTATGTATGGAGTGGTAAGGTCCAGTAAGTCCTTTAGGACCTTGATTCTGAGTGACGTCAGACCTGCAGCTCCAAGCTTTATACTCAAAATAACATTTATTGGCAAAAACAATGTTTAAATATAATGCAGATGAGAAACAAATATGACAGAGCAATATAATCACAATATACGAAAGTGTTCTCCCAGTTTTCTGAAGACTACATCATTTATAGTTATCCTGTCTAGTTAGAATTTACTGGGACTAACTGGAGAAAGAAAAACGGATTTCCTTCATTTACTATCTAAATTATGACCAAGGGAAATGTCTTTTCTCATTAATTAATCATTTCTTCTATCCATTTTACTCTCTCCTACCATAAGTAAAGAATATTATCAAACAAACCTTTACTGACCAGGAAAAAAGTCCATAAAATGACTTGCTTATATATCTATAGCATGTAAGTAAATGAAAATCATATTACCCTAAGTAATTATGAGATTGAACAAAAACTGGCTTGCTGACAGGTACCATTTAGTGAATTGCTATTTCAATGCCCTAAACAGTCACCTAAGTTAATTCAATTTTCATACTGTTTAAATATTTTTGCCTTTAAAATCACTTTTCAGAGAACAAAAAAGTGGCTCCCTGCCTGTCTCTGTGGGATGATGCAGTATCTTTGACGCAGTCTCTCCTTTATCTCTTATTTCATTGCACTATTTAGAAGTATTCTAAAACCATGGCAGTGATCTGAACAAAAGCCGCAAAAGCATCTTTAAGGAAGGTCAACTAAATTTGTGATATTGTTCAGCCTGGGGAAAATATTATCAAGAAACAATTCCTAATTAGCACAAACAATTTTTGTAATATGATGTATTTTTTAAAGTGCCCCATTACTATGCTAAGTTTTATAAACTACATCTATATTCATTTTAAATATGAATTATAAGTCTTTTTAAAATGGCGTTTGTCCTAACAGAGGACGGGAAGTGCCTGGGCCTTCATTCATACACTCATTTCGTAAAGCAGTCTTAAATAATTTTCAACCAAACAGGACTGCAGCAATCAATTCTCATCCAATTTATTGGGCATGAGTTAAAGCCAATTAAAAAACCATTTTTGGTGCAATTCAAGGGGAAAAAATGTATAAACTCATGAAAAACAAATTTCAGTCCTAGACATGAGTCATCACTCTTCAAAATACTGGTGTCATCCTGAAATCAGAAAATAAAATAGAAAGATCCTAATGTTGTGCAGTTCACTCTGGAAGCTGCAGCTATGAGAAAGGATTGTTAGAGAATTGTTAATATTTTAATGAGGAATTGACCTGGAAGAAAGCTCACACACTCCCGGCCTTGCTTCCTATCTGAGTAAAGTCAACAGTAAAATTACAGCAGGTTCTTGAATTTGTGAATTAAAAGCTGAGACAAGAAGTGACCTTTAGACAAAGAAAGCAAAACACTTYGAGTATAATTTTAAGGTATCTTTTACCTATTAGACCTGGTCATCTTTCACATGAATACAGTGGCTTTCTCCTAAGGCTATAAAACTAGGCAATCCTATATGATCTGGATACTTTTAGGATAATCAAAGCACCAAAACTGAAGCTCCTGGGTGCGAAATTGCAGCTATAAAACAGAAGCATGCATTTTCCATCAGTATATTAAAAGGACTTTTCATGTTCAGGACTGAGGCGGTTAAGTGCTCAAGCAGACCTGARTCCTGGTCCTTCATGTCTCAAGTTCTTGCTTTGTGACCCGAGTTTCCTAAACATTCTAAGCCTCAGGTTTGTTCATTAGTAAAATGGGTATTGAAAATAAGAGTCACTGTTTTAGACATACAGTGAGCATACCAAACGAAAAAAGTCCTTGTTCCTTTGCCCGATATGGTGGCGCATGCCTTTAATCCCAGCACTTGGGAGGCAGAGGCAGGTGGATCTCTGAGTTGGAGGACAGCCTGGTCTATGGAGTTAGTTCCAGGACAGCCAGGGCTACATGGAGAAACCCTGTCTCAATAGATAGATAGATAGATAGATAGATAGATAGATAGATAGATAGATAGATAGATAGATAGATAGATAGATAGATAGATAGATACATACATACATACATACATACATACATACATACATACATACATACATAAATGAAGGAAGGTAGGAAAGGAAAGGAAAGGAAAGGGGAGGGCAGGAAAGGAAAGGGGAGGGCAGGGGAGGGGAGCGGAGGGGAGGGGCAAAAGTCTTTGTTTATGAAAGTGCCAAACAAGGCACCCCCCCAGGCCTGTGCTTTTATGCCTCTTGTTACCTGAGGAGGGGGTTTTTCTTTTTCTTGATCTTGACTCTAGGAGATTCCACTGAGTAATTGTAAACTGAGTTCTAAGCTCGGCTGTTTATTTAAAGAGAAGGAAGGGAGGGAGGGAGGGAGGAAGGAAGGAAGGAAGGAAGGAAGGAAGGAAGGAAGGAAGGAAGGAAGGAAGGAAGAAAAAGATGAAAGGAGAGGGGAGGAGAAGGTGGAGGTGGAGAAGAGAGGAGAGGAGAGAGGGGAGAGGAGAGGAAAACAAACTTCATAAAAAATCTGATTAAACATTGGTTTAGAGGAAAAAACACAGAATTTTTAAAAATCAATACAGATTTCAACRCCTTGGTCCTTTATTACGGAGATAGTAAACTGCTGCTTGAAGAGTTCTGGCTCTGCTCACTCTGTGACACTATTAACGATACTGAAAGACACTTAGCTGTTGAATCTTAAGGTCTTATTTACGTCATATGACTGTATGAAATAAGCACCATTTCCTGCTAGTAAAATGAACAGATCTGAGAGATAACCCCAGGAAATTACAGAATCATTTCTGGCAAAGATATATTTTAGTGTCAGCTATGTTTGTAGCTTCACTTTTATCTAATAAACATAAGCAGATGAGTCAGTACTACCAAATTATTAGTTTTCAGAGTCATATTTTTCTGTTCAGTTAGTTTATTTCGTTCATTTATAGCTCTTAAAAGATAAGTCTTCTGGGTGTAGAATAAAGCTGGCTTTCAGTTAAGAAAAGCAAGCAATAAATACACAAACACACACACACACACACACACACACACACACACATACAGTATGCTAGCCTGACATGAGTTTTCTGCCAGTAACTTTTGACTCACAGTGACTTTTTATCAAACACAGCAAGACTATCCTTAACATTTTTTTTCAGTAGTTTAAAATTTATGAGCAACTTGACTGTCACCTTGGAAGAAATGGAAATATTTTCCTAGCAGATTTTGAGCTTTAACAATGTTAATAAAGGTGGAAACGGCCTAAGGGTAACAAAGGATACTCAAGTCCTAGAGGTCAACAACAAGGCAGAAAGGAAGTAAGAAAACCTTTCCTGTTGTCAGGGAGGGTCTGGGTACGGCTGAAGCACTCTCAGATTCAAGCCTTTTTAAAGCAGAGTGATACACATCTTAGCATACCTACACACAGGAATTCAGGAAAATTCCACGGCAGTCACACTACCAAACAGTTTTTAATCCAAAATTTGCAGGGGACAGGTCATTGATATACTATCCCTGGATTTAAGAATGCAAATTGCATAGATTACCCAGGAGCTCACTGTGCAAATACTTATTCCCTGAGGGCAATCTACCTTCAGGCTTTAAGAATGACTCTGCAGTCTAGAAATAATTTAGCATTGTGCATTGACAAGCTGTTGTAGATCAAGGAGATGCTGATTAAGTTGTAGATGAGAGGGGCTGATAGGTGCATATTCCACTTCCTACTTAGGAAACGCAATCCTTTCAGTATTACCAGCAATGAGTTGTTTTCTCACAGATGGAAACTTTGAACAGCTGTATGTACACTCAGACACTCTATTGTCTCCTGAGTTAGATTTCAGGACACTGTCGATTCCATGGCCAAGTGTGGTTCGAAATGTCATCCAGTGCAATCAAACTCCTAGGCCACCCTAGGACTGGAGAGCAGGTAACCTAAAGCCACTGTGCCTCCCCTACTGAGGGGACCACCCTCACTTTTCTGATCTATTGTCAGAATTGGAATCGTAAAGATTCTGTGCAAGATTCTTGATGTCAGGCTCAGGACTTGCCATCCTCTTAGATTCTGTCAGTTTCCTTTTTTTACATAGTATGTAGGATATTTCCCTTATTATTTAGAATGAATTTTAGGACCCTTTTTACTGGATAGTAAATAGATAACTTCATTTTGAACATATTGGAAGACGAGGAAGTGAAAGAGTATTTTAGACAAGCTGTCGTTGCAGTACTCTTTAATGTATCCACTAGAGGACTCTTCTCACTCTCGGTGGCCTCTGGCATTTGATGCTTAACTGACTCTTGAGTTGAGCCACTGGCTACATCTCAGCGTTAGAACGAAAACATTCCCCCTACTTTTAACACCTCCTGCTAGTTCAATAAAGCGATGTTTAAATAACTGAACTGGCTTCAATGAACTGTACTTGCCATTTTTTCCCCTGCTTCTTAGCTAGATAAAATGGAGATAATTATGAAGTGGCTGAGCAGGTTTAATGAAAGCCAGTTTCTTTTGGTACACTCCTGAAGCAGCAATCATCATCTGTTTGGCTTTTGAAGAGCAACAATTATAATCACTTAAACCCCCAAGGGGAACAAAAATAGAATTTACATTAGCATATAAAATATACAGCTGGATTGGGCAAGCCTACAAAATTCTGGGGAAATCGGTCTACTCTGAATGCTATTCAAGCTCAGAAGTAAAATGAGTTTGAGAGTATTTTCCATACTTCCTTCCTATAAAATAATACACGTAACAATGATGAGAGGGGTTTCCTAAAAAAGAACACAGGGAAATACATTAAAAAAAAAAAAAAAAAAGGTTGCCAGGAGAGAATCCCAGAGGAAGGGCTACAGTGTGCTAGGAGAGTATCAGAGAGCAACTGTAAGCTGTTATGCACACAAAGTCCGAAGTGGAGTTTCCACAGTAAAACTACATGCGTCTGCAGGCTTCAGAAAGAATCTGCATGGTTTGAATTTGACCAACAGTGAAAATTAATCCCAAGGAGGGAAACTTTCACATTAGCATCACTTCCTTCTTCTCAGGCAGATATGCAATAATACAAAGAAACCGAAAGTGGTTTAAAACATTTTTTAGACCAATTGCTCTCACATACCCTCTTTATTACATCTCCCCCCCTTACCGAGCCCTGTTCACGGGCGCTCTCCCTCAGCACTTCCCTTATTTAATTACTTTCACTTGTGAGTCTCTTGTACAGTTTGCGAGATCTATTTTTTTTTTTTTTTGGTTGAGCATAGAAGAATAAAAATGGAGCTTGTGCTGAATCCATTATGCCACCAGCAACAAAACACTAACATAATCAATATATTAAAGGCTTTCCTGGCTGTGCACATTTGTCAAAGGCACTGTGTCTGAGGAATTACACTAATGAATCTTGGAACAATCAACATCCTATTCAGGAAACTTGCTCTCCCTCATAAGTGCATAACTATATAACAGCAAGAGAATGTATACTTCCATCTTTCTGAATATCATTTGAAAACCCATTAGTCTACAATTTTAGTGGAAAGAAAACAGGAAGTCCATGTGCAAAACTGAGAAGCCTTCACAAATGCCAAGGTAATACCAAGTGTATTACTGGTGGAACCAACCTCTACCTGCCTAAAGGAAATTGGTACATAACTTCTGATGTTGTTAGTCTCATTGCATATAAACATTAGGTCACATATCTACCTCAGAGATGGGATGGCCATGCTTAACTACATGGTCCCATTTTCCAGTGGGGCATTCCCAGGGATGCTCTAGCATTACACATAACTAGACAATGTGCCTTGATTTTTGTAGAGCAAAGTCTTTCAATCATTTGTATTCTCAGACGCAGTGACCTACAATGTGACCTCAACAGTAATAGTTAAACATATCCCAAATAAAACCAATACCACAAAATCAGGTTCAGTGCTGATAGATTAAGCCCTTGGATGTTAGAAATGCAAGCCTAGACGTCTACAGCAATCTTAGCTCTCATTATCTTTACCAAAGGATAACGTTAATTTTTAAGATTGTATTAAACATTTATAATATTAATCAGTTCTTTAAATGACTTTTCTGGAAACATTCAAAAAGCTGGATACTCCCTTCTTAATAGAAATGATCTCCAGTCTTACTAACTTTATAATCTCTATCTCAAGGAACGTACACCATTGCTACTTCCTTTACAAGCCTTCTCAGTGTCCTTCAAGGGTAGAGGTATCTAGTTTGCATTATTTCACGAGTTCCTTGTAAAACTTCCATAGTCTCAGAGGTATTGAAAATACACAACATGTAACTCATCTAAGATACTTCATCTTATGAAGTTATGAGTTATGAGGAAGTTAAGACTGACTTCCTCTTCAAAGAAGTTATAGAGATAACTGAAGTGCAGAACTGAAGGACCCCAAGACTAAGGGAGAACTTTAAGGTGTTTCTTGCTTTTTTTCTCCTTACTTTAAAAGATACGAATTTTTTCCCACTCTTGTTTTCCAGGCATTATACCTTTGGATGAAGTTGTGAGAATCCAGAAGGGGAGAGGTTAAGAAAAAATGTCCCATAGACTTGCTCTAAAATAGTCTCAGTCTTTAGTTAATACTAAGTAAATAGTCTTATTATTTAATAAAAATAATTTTCATGGTTAAAAGGCTTTAATAATTTAATTTTTCTCTTTTATGATTCATTTCTATAACCACAGCCTTTTATATGCACAGCTATAGGTATTTATTATTTATATGGACACATTTATTAGTCTTGATAAGTTTGAGTAGACAAAAATATGTCTAGACACAGAGTTTTTATTTTAGTACATAATACAAATTTCCAAATAATGGATATAATAGAAAAATCATAAAAACATTTTAAATTTAAAACAGAGAAAAACTTTACTGAGGGTTTTGTTTTTGTTTTGTTGTTTTTTTGTCTTTTGTGGGATGTTTGTTTTTTGTTGTTGTTTCACTGGGGTTTTTTGTTGTTTTTTGTTTATTCACAAACAACAGAATTTAATATTGGGGGGCTAAAATTTGACCAGTCTTTCAAGATATGTGATCCAGTGCCAAAATGTAATAGAACTGAATTTTAAATATACATATTCAAGCCTCTGTTAAAGAGTTTTTCACCACAAAGGGCCCTGGGGTGCACTGAGTCAGGGTCGAACGTACACTGATGTAGTGTAGCTCAAGCTGGTTTGAAACACGGTATGTTGGGCTAAAATCTATCATCCTTTATTGTTTAAAAAGGAACTGTCATTTGAAATGTTTAACTCTTTTTGTAACTTTCTGCTTTGATGGTTCTATTAGTTCACCAAATAAGGACAGTTTATAAAATGGAGGACGCTGAGTCACTGGCTAAGGCAGAGGCCAACAACATCAAGGTGAACGCTTAGTGTAGGAAGTCTGACTGGGGAGAGGTGATCATTGATCTAGTACTTATAAAATCATACGGGATCATAATTCAATTTTCAAGTCTTAAAATAAAAACTGAATCCTCTTTAAGTTGCTAGCAAAACAAAATGCCTCGTTTAGTTTTAGGTTTCAATTTAAGGAAAATTAAGTTTTCAATTATATTTTCCTTTTATTTAAATAGGAATTTTAGAAATTTATTTTAAAACATTTTGCCATTATAAGTGAGTTAATATTCTCACATTCTGTTTTGGTTTGGTTTGGCTTGTATGGATGGTGGACAGAGGGTACAACAAATTCTTCATCATTAATATCCCAGAGGTGAAACCACCAGTAAAACCAGGTTATTGCATCTAAAGCCAACTGGAGGATGTCATTGAAAGTATTTCAATTTTTTTTGAAAAAAAAATTCTTCTCATGAAAACTACAAAAATTATTGGAGATTATGTCATTTTAATTTAAGTGTCTTTTAAGTCTAGTAGACTACTTCATACTTTTCTGTTGATTCATAATTTGTCTCACTTTGGACCTAAATTTAGAATATAACAGCTTTTAATTCAAATCCTCTCATATTTTTGATGACCTGTCTGGCATTATATGTGCAAGTGTCCAGGCCACATAAACCTGCTACTCAGAGTGTTTATACATTAACTGAGATCATATATACAAAGCATTCACCCATATGACTAGATCCTCACAGCTAAACTACATAGTTAATAAAAGATAAATGTTGAATTTAATGCTTATCAAATAATAAAGATTACTTTTGTACCTAAAAAAATGTAAATGTTGGAGCGTAAGTTATGGCTCAGTGGATAAAGGTGCTTGCAGCCAAACCTGACTTCCTGAGTTCTAGCCCACATGGTGAAAGGAAAGAACTGATTCGAGCACGCTGTCCTTTCACCATGCACATGTACACTGTCGCTTTCTCCTGCATGTGCCTATACACGTACACACACAAGTAAATAAACTGAAAAAAGTAAATGTTTGAAAACTGTTGGTGTTGCTGGGAAAACAGCTTAGAGGTAGAACTCCTGCCTAGCACGCATGAGTCCTTGGGTTTACCCCCCAGCACTGTGACTCTGATAGCATTACTTGAATCAGTCCTATTGTGGTTCCTTGATCATTGGTACCTTTCATGCCCTCAGTATCATAAAGAAGTCAAATCTTCTATGTATTCGCGATACCATGAGGTAGTCTTGTCTGCCCCATCTCTACTTCTTACATCTTAGCTACTTCTTAGGATATAAATAATCATGCCAATAACCATATTAAAAGAAGCAATGATTATTTGTTAGACGTTTAAGAGTCTTTTTCTTTGTGCTAAAGAGATGGCTCGTCTGTGAAGAGCACTCTTGGCTCTTGCAGAGGACTGGGGTTCAGTTCCTAGCGCCTACATGTTGGTTCATATCATCCATACCTCCAGTTCCAGGAGATCCTACACCCTTCTCTGACCTCTGTGGGCCCCAACCACAAATGTAGCATACACATGTGCACGCAGGGAAAACATTCATATATATAAAATAAACAAATCTRAAAAACTAAAGGATCTTCTTACTTATGAGCATTAAGTTTCTGCTTATGAGAGATAAYGTTTCTGCTACTTTAAAATGTATTTGCATAGACTAAGGTTGAAGGAAAATATCAGAATATGATCTCTATGTACCTAATATGCTAATAATGCCTAAAAAGAGCATTATATTTTATTAAAATAGATATTTATATATTTTGTATATAATTTAACTATTTTAATGTTTTAGAAAAAGGTTACAATATTACATTCTGCTATGAAGAGATTTCCATGTGTATTTAATAGCCTTAACATTGGCACGGAACTACAGAATTATTGAGGGAAAATACCAGAAATGATTTAAGTTACCTAAATTTTTAAAATAATATTTTTTTGTGAGTGTCTTTAACTGAAACATTATTTTCAATGTGTAAATGGAAAGCCACATTAAAGCTGGAGACTGATTTGAAATGGAATGTGGTTAAAAGAACTTTTAACTAAGGGTATTTTTTTAAATTAAAGTCTCAAATGAATCTATTTTTATCTATGTACAGGAGACATATCTTATTTACAATTACCTATATAGTGGAAAATAACAGATTCTTACTTTAATATTGTGTACATACAGTTCAATATATTTATTTAAAATCCACAGATAATGCTGATTCAGTTTGAGATTAATCATATAGTTAAATAGCTAAGGGAAAAGAGTAGTGAGGGCCAAAATGAATTATGTCTGTAGAAGAGTGCTAGCTGGCTGCCTGTGCCCTTAAGAACACTATTAGCTGGCTGTCTATGATGCAATGCCAGCTGCACAGAAAAGCAAACTTCCCTCTTGAGGTCCTGCTACTTCAAACATTTAGTACTGAATTCTAAACTTCTGAYATGYTTTYCCCCACATAATTTGCCGAACTGACTTTTTTATTGACACAGGAAGTAGTTTCATTGTCTATTTTTGAGTTTGGAAACTCTAACTGACAACAGTAGCATTGATACTTGGAAAGCTGACTTTGGAAGGAAGCTCTTTGCTGTGAGAGTTACTGGGAAGTAACTGCAACGGTGAAAACATCATTTGTTAAAATAGTTATTAAAGACCTGTGCAAAAACTCATTCATCAATACCATAATATACTCTAAAAGAACTTTTTTTTGTTTATAATTACTGGAAAAAAAACTTTAGAATGGATCTTGAGAATCATAGAAATAATCACATCAGCACACACAGAAATGAAAGTTAAGAGACTCAACAAAACAAGAACAAATTCACTTCAAGGGGCATCTTTTATGGTATCATTCAGATTTGAAAACTCATGTATATAACTTTCTCTTATATTGGAATGTGTAGGTGCATTCCAATATAGGAATTTCTTTGGCAAAAGCCCTAGATAAGTAAAAACACAACTAGCTCCTCAAAATATAATAATAATAATAATAATAATAATAATAATAATAATAATAATA
>BDUI01002687.1:98871-119474 GCA_002335545.1 Apodemus speciosus | reverse complement strand
AAGCAATTGTAAACCATGATATATATATATATATATATATATATATATATATATATATTTACTATTATTAAAAGCTTGATTTTTCCCATCCTAATAATAGCCACTACAGCACCCAAGTCAGTTCTCTATGCTGAAGCAGGGGAAAACTCAAAACAACAAACATGTGATCTAATTATATGAGCTTTACTCCCACAGTAGATGTAGTCCTTATAAGATGTATGTATAGAGATACAAAAGCAAATTGCAAAAAATTATCTTTTTGATCACAATTATTAATTCTGCCTAAAAGGGCTTGCCATGTAATAGATCAACTATCAATAAGAACCAATTTGATTGCTGCTTGAAGCAATGAACAAAATTTTATTAGGCTCTTAAAATATTCCTTTAAAATACCTTCATTATTTCATCTTATAACATTTACCAATACACCAATATTTTTATTGAAGGATGTAAAAACTTTATTTGGAGAGGAAAAAAAGCTGATTTTATGTTAATGTGCTGCTTGCCGAGGAACTGCAGAGAACACATAACAAACTGATTGACAAATGCTTATTATAGTAGCTTTCTCCTAGTTATATCTCAATATTTACATGGAAAACATCAGAGGCTTAAATTCTCTTGTGGCCAGCTTAAAGCAGCGTCTTAGCCAATTAATTTATCAACTTTTGGAAATCATTTACTTAAAAAATTTAAAAACCCATTGTTAAGAGCAAAGGGTTGAAATCAAATTCTATGAACAACGTACAGTGAAAAATTTAAGATCCTAGCTTCTTTTATTGAAGCAGAGACAAAATATTTTTTCTCACATAAGGTAAGGCTATTAGCCATTCCTTGAGGAAAAAAAATCTTCTAATGAAATTGCTTTATTGTTTCTTTAAAGTTAGCTCATTCTCTTTTAAAGTTAGAAGCAAATGCTTTTATAATTATCAAAATGTAAAGCAAAAACCAACCCTTTAAATCTATAATAATTTTGTATGGAGTAGGCAGACCAAATTTTAATACCTTCATAAGTTTGAACTGCATTTTGAACCACATGTGGATAAGTCTGTCAAGAATGTTCTTTTGGCCAAAAACTCCCTAGGTGGGGTCTGCAAGACAAAAGCAGTTCCTCACAAGCTTCCAATGAGGCAGCTCTAAGCTTTGCATTAACTCACATGTAAATTTTTTTGTAATCTGCCCAACACCTACCTGTTTGGCAAGGACATTATACGAGGTTCCTCAAATGTAAATATCTTCTAATCTGAGTCTATTGTCTAAGACCAGATCCAAACCCACGTGTCTTGCAAGGACTTTGTATGAGGGTCAAATAACAAAAGGAACTTGTAATTTCATGGTTCCCAGAAAAATTCTACTAGTTTTTGCTTAGTAGTCAAAGGAGCCTTTTTGACATCAAATAAATTTCCACTGAGATCTCCTTTTCAATCTTGGGGGGTTAAATTTTGCTTCTACCACTGTAGCCAATAAACTCATGAAAAAGTGGCAACAGACCCACTCTGGCCACAGCTGTTTTTAACCTCATCACCCTTATAATCATCTTAATTACAAAATATGTTAAGAATTGTGAGCCTTTAAATAGAGTGCAAACTGCAGCCAATGGAACACTGGCAGTTATTTTTTTTACCATAATTCTTAATTTTGTCTTGCAAATATTAGGGCATAACTACGGCTTTAGAAAGCAAAACCCAATCTTAAATAATCTATTTTCTTTAAAAATCAATGGTAAGTGAATTATTTTCACACCACAAGATTTGTCTGCCAGTACTTATGTTCAAATGTATGACAGTATAACTTATTAAAGAGACATTATCTTAAATCCTATTCCCCAGAAGTCCAATTTGTAGTATAAGATTCATACAAAATACCATGCCAATTTAGAATTATCTTAGAGGCCTGTATTTCCTAGGTTGTGCCATGCCATGCGTTGCTGTTTAAGATGGCTCCAAACCTGAGCTACCTATTTTAAACTAATCTTTCTGTTAACGTTATAAGTTCAAAATCATATCCAATGACTTATAAGCCAATACTCTATAGAGTCAAGACATGCAAAATATACTTATACCTTTCAGACTAATTATAAACAAGAATAAAATGATTACACGAATCTCATAAACTTAAACCAAACAATGTTTTCCCAAAACTCGAGGCCGCTGGCCCTTTAAGAAGCAGTTTTCCCCCCAGCCATGCGTGACTTGTAGTTGTGCATGCAGCGGTTTTAAATCAGCCTCTGCTGTACAAACTGCTGCCAGATCAAGAGACAGTCCACTAGCAGATGAAATTCTTACCAATTTTCCTTTTTAACATGAAACAATTAAACAATAGTACAAACAATGACACAAAGAGGACACAAACTTACATGTGGACAGGGTGGGCACCAAAGACACACAAGATACATAGAAAGGGAAGTGTGATGTATGGTACTAAGAATATCTCCAGTAGGGTTCACAGAAGMAACAGGACCTCTCTATATTTCCACTTTTCCCTAGGAGAGTTTTAAAATCCATTTTCCTTCTCTCTTTCTCTCTCATTTTTCAAACATTCCTGAAGCAGCTCTTGAAACCTGAGGACATACGCCTATTTTCGAACCTTTTCTTTTTTGCCTGAATCAGCTCTTAAAAGCTGTGGACAAATGCCTATAAAGTTCCTGCCCCATTTTCCACTGTCTGCCTCTAAGCATCAGCATTGGGTTGACGCTGCCTCACTCAGTCCATATCCTTTAGCACCTATAGTTGCTCACCATGCAGGATACCATTTTTTCCCATTTTCTGCAAAGCTTCGCAAAGACAAGGTCACCTTAGGAGCTCTTCTCAAGTCCAGCCACACATTGGGTRCCATTCTGTAGCTGCCAGCAGCTACTGCAAACTGGAAGAGAAGCTGGGGAAAGATGGGGGGGGGGGACAGTGAGAAGAACGAAGGCCAGGACAACCCAATTGCTGACTGAGGCCCCAAGTTTAATGGAGGTCTGACAATTTAAGAATTTGGGCGAGCCCCTTCCCCAGAATCCTGGTTGAGTTCCGGGGAAGTGGTCTGACTGTTCCTTGGGTGTTGGCTCCACCCCTCAGGCAGCTGGGTGGGTCACTTGCTTAATTCAGGAATTTGTAGACCTGGAGGAACAATGAACTTCACCTTAACTCTGAGTGCTCCATCCTAGGTGAAGCAGGATCCTGACTAGCACAGGAATCCCTGCTCAACAAAGGCTGGGAGAAGAGGTTCACCTTGATCAATGTCAAGTTCCTACCAAGTGGCATGACACCTTGTTATGGTTCTGTACACTTATGAATACTATCATATCATCCACAGATAATGATATCTTGAATTGTTCCTTTCCATTTTGTATCACTTTGACCTCCTTTTGCTGTCTAATTGTTCTACCTAGAACTTTAAGTACTATATTGAATAAGTAGGGAGAGAGTGAGCAGCTTGTCCTGTTTCTGATTTTAGTGGAGTTTCTTCAATTTTTTTCTGCATTTAATGTTGGCTATTGTTTTGCTACATATTGATTTTATTATGTTCGGGTATGAGCCTTGAATTCCTGATATTTCCAAAACTTTTAATATGAAGGCATGTTGTATTTTGTCAAAATATTTTTCAGCATCTAATGAGATGATCCTGAGTTTTTTCTTTGACTTTGTTTATATAATAAATTATGTTGAAGGATTTCTGTATCTTGAACCATCCCTGCATCCCTGGTGTGAAGCCTACTTGATTGTGGTAAATAATTGTTTTGATGTGTTCTTAGATTGGGTTTGCAAGAATTTTATTGAATATTTTGCATTGATATTCATAATTAAAATTTGTCTGAAGTTCTCTTTTTTGTTAGGTCTTTGTGTGGTGTAGGTATCAGCGTACCTGAGCCTTCTTTTTTTTTTTTTCTATATTCTTTGTTTACATTCCGAATGCTTTCCCCTTTCCCAGTTCCCCATCACCATATGTCCCATAAGTCCTCTTCCCTCCACCCACTCAAAATCATCCCCCTCCCATTTCTCTGTTCTGGTACTCCTCTATGATACTGGATCAAGTCTTTTCAGGAACAGGCCCCTTTCCTCCATTATTCTTGGGAATCATATGATTAGCTAATTGTGTCTTGAGTATTCAGAGCTTCGGGCTAATTAATGTCCCCTTTCAGTGATTGCATTTCATGTGTATTCTTTTGTGATTGGGATAGCTCACTTAGGATGATATTTTCAAGTTCCAACCATTTGCCTACAAATTTCATGAATTCATTGTTTTTAATTGCTGAGTAGTATTCCATTGTATAAATATACCACATTTTCTTTATCCATTCCTCCATTGAGGGGCATCTGGGTTCTTTCCAGCTTCTGGCTATTATAAACAAGGCTGCTTTGAACATAGTGGAGCATGTGTCCTTGTTGCCTGCAGGGGAATCCTCTGGATATATGCCCAGGTGTGGTATGGCAGGGTCCTCTGGAAGTGTCATGCCCAATTTTCTGTGGAACCGCCAGACTGATTTCCATAGTGGTTGTACCATCTTGCAATCCCACCAGAAGTGGAGGAGTGTTCCTGAGTCTTCATACAATGAATTAGGTAGTGTTCTTTCTGTTTCTATTTTGGGAAATAGTTTGAGAAATATTGGTATTAGANTGGAGCATGTGTCCTTGTTGCCTGCAGGGGAATCCTCTGGATATATGCCCAGGTGTGGTATGGCAGGGTCCTCTGGAAGKGTCATGCCCAATTTTCTGTGGAACCGCCAGACTGATTTCCATAGTGGTTGTACCATCTTGCAATCCCACCAGAAGTGGAGGAGTGTTCCTGAGTCTTCATACAATGAATTAGGTAGTGTTCTTTCTGTTTCTATTTTGGGAAATAGTTTGAGAAATATTGGTATTAGATTTTCTTTGTTTGGCTGATAGAATTCTGCACTAAAACTATCTGGCCCTGTACTATTTTTTCTTTTGTTAGGAGGCTTATATGACTGTTTCTCTTTCTGTAGGATTTATGGAACTGTTTAGGTAATTTAGCTGGTCCTGATTTGACTTTGGTACTGGATCTCTCTAGAAAAATCATACATTTTATCTAGATTTTTCAGTTTGTTGAGTGTAGACTTTCATAGTAGGCTATGTTTTTTTTTTTTTTAAATTTCATGTTTCTGTTGTTATATCCTCCTTTTCGTTTCTGATTTTAGTAATTTGCATACTCTCTCTGTGCCCTTTCTTTAGTGTGTCTAAGGGTTAATCTATCTTGTTGATTTTCAGTTCTTAGTGTTTTTTGATTCTATGTATCATTCTCTTTGTTTCCAATTGGTTGATTTCAGTTCTACGTTTGATTATTTTCTACAATGTAGTCCTCTTGGTTGTTTTTGCTTCTTTGTATTCTAGAGCTTTCAGATATGCTGTTATGTTGCTAGTGTAGGAACTCCCCAATTTCTTCATGAAGGCATTCAATGCTATACATTTTCCTCTTAGCACTTCTTTCTCATGTCACAGAAGTTTATGTATTCTATGCCTTCATTTTTCTTAAATTTTAGACTGTCTTTAATTTCTTTCATTATTTCTTTCCTGACCAAGTTGTTATTGAGTGGAGAGAGAATGCACCTTGAAGTGCTGAGAAGAATGTATATTCTTTTGCTTTAAGGTGAATTGTTCTGTAACTTCTCTTAGCTTCACTGTTTATGCTATGTTTAGTTTCTCTTTCCATGATGTGTCCCTGAGTGGGGTGTTAAAATCTCCCACTATTATTATGTGACATTTAATATGTGTTTTGAGTTTTAGTAACATTTCTTTTACAAGTGTAGGAACCCTTGCATTTAGGGCATAGATGTTCAGAATTAAGAGATCATCTTGGTGCATTTTTTCTTTTGATGAGTATGAAGAGTCCTTCCCTATCTCTATTGATAACTTTTGGTTGAAAGTCTATTTTATTTAATATTAGATTTGCTACACCAGCTGTTTCTTTGGAACATTTGCTTGGAAAATTTTTTCCAGCATTTTACTTTGAGGTAGTGTCTGTGCTTGTCACTGAAGTGTGTTTCTTGTATGCAGCAAAGTGCTGAGTTCTGTTTAAGTATCCATTTGGTTAGCTTATATCTTTTTATTGGGGAATTGAGTCCATTGATGTTGAGATATATTAATGACCAATGATTGTGGATTCCTGTTATTTTTTTTTTGTTAGAAGTGGTATTGTTTGTGTGTGTAGTTCTCTTCTTTTGGGTTTTTGTGACATGATTGATTTCTTGCCTTTTCTTGGGTGTACTTTCCCTCTTCGTATAGAGTTTTCCTTCTATTAGTCTCTGTAGGGCTGGATTAGTGGAAAGATTTTGTTTTCATTTGTTTTTGTCATGGAATATCCGGGTTTCTCCATCTATGGTGATTGAGAGTTGTGCCTGGGCTGGCATTTGTGTTTTCTTAGGGTTTGCATAATATCTGTCCAAGATCTTCTGGCTTTTAGAGTTTTTGTTGACATGTATGGTATAATTCTGATAGGTCTGCCTATATATGTCACTTGGCCTTTTTCCCTTACTGCTTTTAATGGTCTTTCTTTGTTCTGTGTGTTTAGTGTTTTGATTATTATATTATTGGAGATATTTGTGTTCTGTAGGCTTCTTGTACATTTATGCCCATCTCTTTCTTTAGGTTAGGATGTTTTCTTCTACAATTTTCTTGAAGTTATTTTTATGGYCTTTTGATTTGGGAATCTTCATTCTCTTCTTTACCTATTATTGTTGGGTTTGGTCTTTTCATTGTATTCTGAATTTCCTGGATGCTTTGGATTAGGAATTTTATATGCTTTGCATTTTCTTTGACTGTTGTGTCAATATCCTCTGTGCCTGAGATTCTCTCTTCTCTCTTGTATTTTGCTGGTGATGCTTTCATCTGTAACCCCTGATCTGTTTCCTAGGTTTTCCATCTACAGCTTTGGTTCCCTTTGTGAGTTTTTTTTCTCTTTCCATTTTTAGATCCTGGGTGGAATTATTCAACTCCTTCACCTGTTTGGTTGTGTTTTCTTGTATTTCTTTAAGGGATATCTGTATTTCCTCTTTAAGGGCTTTACCTGTTTACATGTATTCTCCTGTATTTCTTTAAGGGAGTTATTTATGTTTGCCATGAGGTCCTCTATCATCTTCATGAGATGGGATTTTAGGTCAGAATCTTGCTTCTCGGGTGTATTAGGGTATACATGGCTTTCTGTGTTGGGAGAACTGAGTTCTGAAGATGCCAAGTGGCCTTGCTTTCTGTTGCTTTAGTTCTTGCACTTGCCTTTTACTATCTGTTTATCTCTGGTATTAATTGCCTTTGCTATCACTTACTGGAGGTTGTCTCTCCTTTGATCCTTGCAATGGTGGACCTTCTCCAGTCAGGGTGTCTCTGTGTGTGGAAGTACTTGATCTGTGAGCCTGGTTATGACAGATCTCCTGGGAGTCAAGTTGTCTCCAGGTGAGTTGGGGAGCAGGGGCGGGGAGTGAGCTGAAGCACCAGATATCCCCCCAGGCAAAAATTTGTGGATCAGAAGAAAATTTTGTCTCCAGCAGGTTAGATAGGTCCTGATTCTACTGGGCACTGTCAGGGTCCAGGTATTGGGGCATCTCAACTATAAACCTGATTGTGATGGACCTCCTGGGAGGAAAGCTGGCCCTGGGTGTGGGAGGGGATCTGGAGCATATGATTTGCCCCTTTACTTCATCTTTTATATCAAATATATAAGCATAAAAATAAACATATAGATATATACACAGATGCATTTGTCGGTCCAGATATGAAAGAAATCTTTCTATTTTTTCTAATTCAGACTTACTTTGATTAATAAGGGATCTCCAGTTGCATATGCTTTCTAGAAAATGACAATTTCAATTATTAGCTAAATAAACACTTCACTGTTTATATATGTCACAATTTTTATACATTCCTATCATCACATAAATTGGGCTAATAATATATCCTAGCTTTTGTGAATTATGCTGCATTAAATATAGAAGTTCAGGTATCTCTGTAGTATGCTAACTTTCAATACTTTAGATATATTCCCAGAACTCAAATATTCAGATCATATGGTATTTCTATTTTTAGTTTTATGAATAATCTACATACTTATCTTCATAGTAATGAGACTGACTTTCTTTTCTGTCAGCACTCTGCAAGGTTTTCCTTTACTGGAGTCATTACCATTGGTGGTTGTTTTTATAAGTATACCTATCAGAACTGGGGAGGGGTTGAATATCAATTTATATTTGATTTATATTTTCCAAATTATATTAATATTAAGCATTATTTTTTATCATTAGAAATACATATTTTATCATTTGAAAACTATCTGCTAATTCAAATTACTCATTTGGTATTTGATTTTTCATACCAATTATTTATCATGCTTTATACATTTAGGTAGTAGTTGCGTAAGTGGTGCTAGTCAGCAAATGTTTTCAATGATCTCTATATCTTGTCTCTTCATTCTGTTAGTCTATTTGCTGTGTATATGTTTCAGATTTTTATACAATCCTATATTTCAAGTCTTCTTATTTTCTGAGATAGTAAGATCTTTTCACAAATTACTTCCCTATAATTTCATCTTAAATCACATAGTTTCTATATTTCTTTTTGAATGTTTTCAGAGTTTCATACCTTAAAAAATTATTTAACCCATTTAAAATTGGTGCTTGTAAATCATTTAGATTAAATATAGGCATTTAGTTTCATTCCTTTACATGTAAACATTAAAATTTCTCAAGACCATTGGTTGGGGAGGTCATGCTTTCTACAGGGTATATTCTTTGTTTAAAAAAAATAGGTATATATTGGTCTATGGGTATATTTCTGGGTCATTTATTTCGTTCGATTAATCAAGTGTCATCTTTGTTAGCAGGTTACTTTTGTTATGATAATTCTACAGTATAATTGGATACTCTTCATGTTAGTTTGAAAGAAAATATCCCCATAGGCTTAGCAAGTGCCACTAATAGGAGGTGTGCCCTTGTTGGAATATGGGTGGTCTTGTTGGAGGAAACGTGTCACTAGATGTGAAATTTGAGATTTGATATGCTCAAGTCAGGCCCAGTGTCACTCTTTCTTCCTGCCAATGTAGAGGTAGAGCTCTCACTTCCTTCTTCAGCATCAGGTCTACCTGTGTGCCTCTGTGCATTTCAGCATGAGAACAAATGGATTATGAAATTATAACACTCTGAAACTATACGCCAATATCAATTAAATATTTTCCTTTATAAGCACTGCTTTGTTCTTGGTATTTATTCACAGAAGTAAAGATGATAACAGTAATACCCATACTTAGTATTGGTTTTTATTTGTTGGTTTTTATTGTTCTTTTAATATATTCTGACTTTTATAAGAAATGGCATTTTATTGAACCTATAATTCAATTTTGGAAATACAACTATTTTCATAATATTAAGTCTAATCATTAATATTGCATCRTCTCATATTTTAATGTGTCTTTTAATTACTTTTAAAATTTTAAGATTTTCATTTTAGAGGTTATTATTTTCTCGGTTGTGCATACTGCTAGGTGATTTGTTTTCTTGTGATTTATGAATACCATTGTTATTCTGATTTAACTTTTACCATGTTTATTATTGTCATATTAGATTAATATTGACTTGCATATGTTCATTTTTTTAAATTCATCATATATGACCAATATATGTCAAATATGACCCTTTTGTTTCTAGTTTCTTTAATAATGTTCTTATGAAGAGATATTGGATTTGGTTAAAGTAAAGGGCACATTTCTTGAGATGGTCTATATAAAGTTCTATTCTTAAAAGTATTTTTAATAATGTTATTTTTATTTAAATATCTTTGATCATACTTTTATCCCTAGAATGACAATAGGTTGCTCATCAGTAATGATCATTTACTGTGTTGTTTAATCTGGTTAATGGCTTAACTTTTTTCTTGTTTTCTAAAATGTTTGATTCATGTTCATTAGGGAGATTGGTTTCTAAATTTTTTGTCATTGTGTATTCATCAGACTTTGAAATGAGGGTACTGAACGCTACATAAAATGAGTCTATTAGGGTTTTTCCTTTTCATTTGTATTTTATAAAATGATTTAAGGAAAAATATAGTTTAATTTATCCAAAGGTCAGGAGACATTTACCCATGAATTCATCTAGACATGAAAATTTATTACTTATTACATAAGTTTTTACAAACACTATAATTTTGGTAGACTATATGTGTCTAGAAACTTAAATTTCATTGAGATTTTCCAGTTTATTAAAACATATATTTTAAAGTATGTGTTAATGACAATATGAATTTTGATCCATTGTAATGATTCCCTTTTCATCTCTAGCTTTGTTAAACTGGAAATTCTCACTTACCTTTTTATTTACTTTAAAAAAATTAAAGAAATTTTTTCAATTTTTTTCTTTATTAGATATTTTCTTTATTTATACTTCAAATGTTATCCCTTTGGCAGGTCTCCCCTCTGGGAAAGTCCCTATAAAATATGCCCTCACTCTATGTGTGTGATGCCCCAACACCTGCCTTCCTGCCCTGGAATACCCCTACATTGGGGCATCTAACCCCCTCAAGTACAAGGGTTGCTCTTCCCATTGATGTCCAACAAGGCTATCCTCTGCCTCATATGCACCCAGAGCGAGGGATCATTCCATGTGTACTCTTTGATTGGTGGTCCARTCCCTGGGAGCTCTGGGGAGTCTGGAGAGTGGACATGGGTGCTCCCCCCATGGGGATGCCAACCACCTCAACTCCTTCAGTCTTTTCTTCAACTCCTTCATACACGACTCCACACTCACTACAATGGTTGGGAGTGAGATTCTGCCTCTGTATTTTTCATGCTTTTGCAGAGCCTCTCAGGAAACAGGCATATCAGGCTCCTGTCAGCAAGCACTTCCAGGCATCCTCAATAGCATCAGAGTTTGGCCACTGTATATGGGATGGATCCCCAGGAGGGGCAGTCTCTGGATGGCCTTTCCTTCAGTCTCAGCTCCACTCTTTGTCTCCATATTTCCTCCTGTGAGTATTTTGTTCCCCCTTCAAAGAAGCACTTTGGTCTTAATTCTTCTTGAGCTTCATATGGTCTGTGAATTGTATCATGGTTATTCTGAAACTTGGGGCTAATATCCACTTATCAGTGAGTACATACCATATGTGGTCTTTTGTGACTTGGTTACCTCACTCAGGGTGATATTTTCAAGTTCCATCAATTTGCCTGGGAATTTCATGAAGTCATTGAAGCATTCCATAGCTGAGTAGTATTCCATTGTGTAAATGCATCACATTTTCTGTATCCATTCCTCTTTTGAGGGACATCCATGTTGTTCCAGCTTCTGACTATAGTAAATATGGTCTATATGTAGTGTAGGTATAAGCATATTTGAAGCTTCATAGAACAAATTGAGTAATGTTCCTTCTGTTTCTATTTTGTGGAATAGTTTGAAGAGTATTGGTATTAGGCCTTCTTTAAATGTATGATAGAATTCTGCACTAAAACCATCTGTTCCTCAGTTCTTTTTGGTTGGGAGACTACTTCTATTTTTTATGGTTATGGGACTGTTTAGATGGTTTATCTGATCATGATTTAAATTTCGTGTTATATATCTGTCTAGATAATTGTCCATTTCATCCAGATTTTCCATTTTTGTTCAGCATAGGCTTCTGTATTAGGATCTGATAATTTTTTTGAATTTTCTCAGTTTCTGTTGTTATATCTCCCTTTTCATTTCTGATTTTGTTAATTTGAATACTATCTCTGTGCCCTTTGATTAGTCTGGCTAGAAGTTTATCTATTTTGTTTATTTTCTCAAAGAACCAACTCATGGTTTTGTTGGTTCTTTGCATAGTTCTTTTTCTTTCTATTTGGTTGATCTCATCCCAGAGTTTGATTATTTCCTGCCATCTACTCCTCTTGGATATATTTGCTTCTTCTGTTCTAGTGCTTTCAGGTGCTGTCAAGCTGCTAGTGTATGATCTCTCTAGTTTGTTTTTGGAGGCACTAAGAGCAATGAGTTTTCCTCTTAGCACTTCTTTCATTGTGTCCCATAAGTTAGTGTATCTTGTGCCTTCATTTTCATTAAATTCTAAAAAAGTCTTAAATTTCTTTATTTCTTCCTTGACAAAGTTGTCATAGTGTAGGGCATTGTTTATCTTTCATGTGTAGGTGAGCTTTCTAGTTTTTTGTTGGTATTGAAGACCAGCCCTAGTCCATACTGATCTGATAGGATGCATGGAATTATTTCAATCATCTTGCATCTGTTTAGGCCTGTTTTGTGACCGATTATATAGTCAGTTTTAGAGAAGGTACCATGAGGTACTGAGAAGACTGTCTGTTCTTTTGTTTTAGGGTGAAACGTTCTGTAGATATCTTTTAAATCCATTTAGTCCATAACTTCTCTTCCTTTCACTGTGTCTCTTTTTATTTTGTGTTTCCATGATCTGTTCATTGATGAGAGTTGGGTGGTGAAGTCTTTCACTATTATTGTGTGAACTGCAATGTTTGCTTTGGGCTTTAGTAAAGTTTTTTTTTTTTTTGTTTTGTTTTTTTTTATGAATGTTGGTTCCCTTGCATTTGGAGAATAGATGTTCCAAAATGAGAGTTCTTATTGGTAGATTATTCATTTGATATGTATGAAGTGCCCTTCTTTGTCCTTTGTGATAACTTTTGGTTGAAAGTTGAGTTTATTCAACATAATAATGGCTGTTCCAGCTTGTTTTGGGGGATGGTTTGTTTAGAAACTTGCTTTCAGCCCTTTACTCTGAGATAGTGTCTGTCTTTGACATTGAGGTGTGTTTCCTGTATGCTGGGTCCAGTTTATGTATCCAGTCTGTTAGTCTACGTATTTTTTATTAGGGGATTGAATCCATTGATGTTAAGAGATATTAAGGAATAGTAATTGTTCCTTCCTGTTATTTTTGAAGTTATTTTTATGTTAGTGTGGCTATCTTCTTTTGGGTTTGTTGGAAGAAGTTTATTTTCTTGCTTTTTCTGGGTGAAGTTTCCTTCCTAGAGTTGGTGTTTTCCATCTATTATCCTTTGTAGGGCTAGATTTCTGGAAAGATATTGCATAAATTTGGTTTTGTCATGGAATGTCTTGGTTTATCTATCAATGTTAATTGAATTTTGCTGGGTATAGTAGCCTGGGCTGGCATTCCTGTTTTGTTAGAGTCTGTAGGACATTTGCCCAAGATCTTCTAGCTTTCATAGTCTTTGCTGAGAAGTCTAGTGTAATTCTGATAGGTCTGTCTTTATTTGTTATTTGAGCTTTTCCCCTTACTGCTTTTAATATTTTGTCTTTGTTTAGTGAACTTGATATTTTGACTGTTATGTGACAGGAGGAATTTCTTTTCTGGTTCAATCTATTTGTAGTTCTGTAGGGTTCTTGTATATTTATTGGCATCTCTTTCTTTAGGCTAGTAACCTCTTTCCAGGTTTGYCATTTTTTAAAATTTTTTTTCTATTTCCATTTTCAGATTCTGGATGTTTTTGTTCAATTCCTTCATCTGCTTGGTGGTATTTTCCTCTAATTCTTTAAGGGATTTTTTTTATTTCTTCTTTAAAGACTTTTACTTGTTACTTGTGTTCTCTTGTATTTCTTTAAGGGAGTTGTTTATTTCCTTCTTGAAGTCCTCTATCATCATCATCATGAGATGTGATTTTAAACTGAATCTTCCTTTTCAGGTGTGTTGGGGGTATCCAAGATTTGATGTGTTGGCCGGATTGGATTCAGATAATGCCAAGTAGTCTTGGATTCTGTTGCTTATGATCTTGTGCTTGCCTTTCACCATCTGGTTATCTCTGGTGTTATTTGGTCTTGCTGTCTCTGACTGGACCTTGTTCCTCCTGTGGGCCTGTGAGCCTGTGAGCCTGTAATCTTCAGTGTGTAAGTACTCCTGGGGAGACCAGCTCCCTCTGGGCAGGATTTGGGAATGGATGGCTGTGGGACAGCCCTAGCCCCAGAGTACATATGGAGACAGGAAAGATCCTGTCCTAGGCTTCTCCATGGTTCTTGTGTCATGATGGCTTTGTGCAGGTGCCTCTTGGGACAGGAATTTAAGCAGAAGTGGTGGTCTTACCTTACATTTCTAACGTTGTTATCCCATTTCCTGGTTTCCTCTCTGAAAACACCCTATCCCATGCCACTTCCTCCTGCATCTATGAGAGTTTTCTTCCCACTCTTGCTTCCCTGGCCTGGTATTCCCCTACACTGGGGCATCAAACCTTCAAAGGACAAAGGGTCTCTCTTCCCAGTGATGTGCGACAAGGTCATCTTCTGTTACATATGTGGCTGGAGCTGTAGGCCTCTCCATGTGAACTCCTTGGTTGGTGGTTTAGTCCTTGGGAGCTCTGGTGGAGCTGGTTGGTTGATATTGCTGTTCCTCCTATGGTCCTGAAAACCCCTTCAGCTTCTTCAATCCTTTATCTAAGGATACATTTAACCCAAAATCATTTTGCAGGTTTTTGTTACGACACAAAACATGTGACTCTATTGTCTTTTCTACAATGTGGTTTCAGTACAAATTATAAACAATGGTAATGTAACACTTCTAAAACTTATTCTTTGTCAACTTAAAAGGATTCTTGTTAGCTTCAGAGAACCAACTTGTCTTCACCTCTCATTGGACCAATGGAGAGCAGATAAGTATCTCTATCAATAGGCTAAGATTCCCCCATTTATTGCCTATTCCATAGGGTATACTTACATATAATAGATAAATACAATATTAAAAAAAAGACCTGGATATCCTAAAACATCTGAAGCAGAAAAAATCACCTTAAATCTAATCTTATTAAGATAATAGAGACCTTTAAGGAGGAAATGAATAAATATCTTAAAGAAATACAGGAAAATGCAATAAAAAGATAAAGGAAATGAAAAAATAATTGTTCAGGATCTGAAAATGGGAATAGATGCACTAAAGAAAACATAAACTGAGGGTGTCCTAGGGATTGAAAACCCAAGGAACAACAGATGCAAGCATCACCAACATAGTACAATGGATGGAAGAATCTAAGGCATAGAAGATATAATAGAAGAAATTGAAATATTGGTCAAAGAAAATACAGTATTTAAACTGTTCCTAACATGAAATATCCAGGAAATTTGTTAAACTATGAAAACACCAAACCTAAGAATTATAGGAATAGAAGAAGGAGAAGATTCTCAGATTAAATTCTCAGACAATATCATCAAAGAAATCATAGAAGAAAATTATCCTAACTTAAAAGAAAGAGATGCCTATAAATGTACAAGAAGCTGTTAGAACACAAATAGATTGGACCATAAAAGAAAGTACTCCTATCATATAATGATCAATACACTATATATCCAGAACAAAGTAAGAATATTAAAAGCAACAAGGGGAAATTTCCAAATAACATATAAAGGTAGACCTACCAGGATTATACTTTACTTCTCAAGAGAGATTCTAAAAACAAGATGGGCTTGAGAAGATGTTTTACTAATGCTAAGCGAAGACCAATGCCAAACCAGACTACTACACCCAGCTGAACTTTCCTACCATAAATGTAGAAACCAATATATACCACGAGAAAACCAAATTTAAACAATATCTTTCCACTAATCTAGCCCTGTGGAGGGTACCAGAAGGTAAACTCCTGTAGAAAGGGAGTAACTATGCTGAGGAAAACACAATAAATGAATATTTCACACAAGAAAAAATAAAATACACACACACATACACACACACACACATGCACACACACATACCATCAATATCAAAATAACAGGAATTAACAATCATAGGCATTATATCTTTCAACATCAATTGACTCAGATCACAAATAGACACAGGATAAAAGAAGGCATATACAAACAGAATCTATCATACTACTTTGTAAAGGAAACATTACTTAGCAACAGAGACTTACCTTAGAGTAAGGGGCTTATAAAAAAGATTTTCCAAGCAAACAAATTCATGAAACAAGGTTGGGGTAGCCATTCTAATATCTAATATAGTCTAATATAAAATAGACTTCAACTAAAAGTAATCAAAAGGGATGGAAAGGGACAATTCATCCTCATCAAATCAAAAATCCATCAAGATGACATCATCTCAATTCTGAACATCTGTGCCCCAAACACAAGGACAACCACATTTGTAAAAGAAGCATTACTAAAGCTTAAATCAATCATCAACCACACACATTAATAATGGGAGACAATCGCACACTCTCGCTAAGTGGACATGTAATCAACACAGAAATTAAGCAGATATRTAATAAGACTTACAGATACTATGAATCCAATAGTCTTATCTGTCTTTTACAGAAAAATTTACCCAAGTGCTAGAGAATATACATTCTTCTCAACAACTTTCTCTAAAATTGACCATACACTGTCTCAAAGCAATCTTCAAAAGATATAAGTATTGAAATAACTCCATTCATCTTATCAGATCACCACAAATTAAAACTGGACTTCAACAATAAACAACAGAAACCTTATAAACTCATGGAAACTGAACCACTCTCTGATGAACAATGGGTCAAAGAAGAAATAAAGAAATTAAAGTCTTTCTAGAATTCAATTAAAACGAAGGCACAACATACCAAATTTATGAGACACAGTGAAAGAAATGCTAAGAAGAAAGTCCATAGCATTAAGTTCCTTGATAAAGAAATTTGAGAGATCTCATACTAATGACTTAACAGCACACTTGAAAGCTCTAGAACAAAAAGAAGCAAACACACCGAAATGGAGCATATGGTAGGAAATAAACTCTTCTGAAATCTATAAAATAGAAACAAAGAAAAATTCAAAGATTAAATGAAACCAAGGTCAGGTTCTGTGAGGCAAATAACAACAACRACAAAAACAAACAAACAAAAAACCAAGATAAACAAAGCTTTAACTAAAATAGCCGAATACAAGGGAAACCATATCCAAATTGACAAAATCAGTAATGAAAAGAAAGACATAAAAATTGACATTGAGGAAATTCAACAAATAATGTTGTCTTTCTTCAAAAGACTGTACTTCAAAACATTGGAAAATCTAAATAAATGAAACATTTTCTGGATAGATTCCATTTACCAAATATATCAAGTTCAGGCTAATGATTTACATTGTTCTATAGTCATTAAGGAAACAGAAGCAGATGTCAAAAGTCTCCTAATCAAAATAAATAAATAAATAAATAAATAAATAAATAAATAAATAAATATATATATATAAATGTCAAAGGACAGAGGCAGATGGTTTTATTGTACAGTTCTACCAGATTTTCTAAGAAGAACTAATACCTATAGTCCTCAAACTCTTCCACAAATTGAAAAGAACATTGCCAAACTCTTTGTATGAGGCCATAATATATTGATACATAAACCACACAAATACTCAACAAAGAAAGATAATTTTAGGTCAATTTCCTTTATGAGCATTGATGCAAAAATCTCAATAAAATACTTGCAAACTGAATCCAGGAACATATCAAAAACATCATCCTCCATGATCAAGGAGGCTTCATCCAGGGATGAAGGGGTTGTTCAATATACAAAACTCCAGTAACATAATCCATCATTTAAACAAACTGAAAAAAAAGCCACATGTGCTTCACATTAGATGCTGAAAAAGCCGTTGACATAATACAATATGTAATTAATAATACAATACATACTGAAGAGATCAGGATACAAGTGCACACCTAAGCCCAATATTAGGTAATGCATAGAAAGCCTGCAGCCGATATCAAATTAAATGGAGAGAAACTTAAAAGAATTCTTTTAAATGCAGGGACAAGACAAGGCTTTCCACTCTCTCCCTATCTCTATGATATGGGACTTGAAGTTCTAGCTAGAGTAGTAAGACAATTAAAGGTGATCAAGTGTTTATAGTTTGGAAAGGAAGAAGTCAATTTTGGTTATTTATTGATCATATGATAGTATTTGTAAATGACCCCAAACATATACCAGAAAATGCCTACAGATGATAAACACATTCAGTAAAATTGGTGGATACATAATTTAAAGAAATCAGTAGCCCTCTCTTATACAAATAATAAACTGGCAAGAAAGAAATTAAGATATTTAACTAAAACTATATGATATTTTGCATGTACAGGTGCATGTGAATGTGTGTGTGTGTGTGTGTGTGTGTGTGTGTGTGTGTGTTGAGGGGGCGTTGGATGTTTGAATTCCTAAAACAAGGTCTGAGAAGAGGAAGCCCTGCTAGTAAAGAGAGTCTGAAGTAGAAATTCTTTAGAATATTAGTTATGTCAAATAATGTTTTGCTGGGGCATACAAGTAAAAGGATGTCTTGCTAAAGCAAATAAGTGAAAGATTATTTTCCTGAAGCAGACACAGGTGAATGGATGTTTTGATAGCAAATACATGGAAAGATGCTTGATGAAGGAATATAAATATGACCCTACAGAGAGTGGGAAAGCAGCACTGAGGTTTGGTTTGGTTTGGTTTGGTTTGGTTTGTTCTACCTCACTATTCTTCAATAACCACAAGCATGTATTGGCATGCCTTACGTAGTGTTGTTTTCTCAACTTCTGCTAACACTGTCATTGAGAGAAACTTGCCCAAGAACTGCTCGTGATGTTCCTACAGCACCTTCCCACTTCAGTGGCCTTGCCTCCCTCAGTCTAGTTGCTCTTCTGCTTGCCTAGAGGACTGGTCTGCAGTTGCTAAGTTGTATTCGGTGTTTGCTACTGGACTAAACTGTTGCAAAAGAAGATTAAGCTCTCCCGTTGTTAGATTGCTAAGCAGGACTACTTATGCCATATTCTAACAATGTTTCTCTTTAAGTACCTCTGCTGGGTGGTGGGCTAAAGGAGAGGTTGTACCCTTATTATAAAAAGGCTGCAAAAATTTGTGCCTACAGTAGTCCTCTATTATATACCTAATTCAGAAGGTCAGCTGGTCAACATTGTCCTTAATGAGCAGTTTTCCCACACAGGACTTCATGAAACTGAAAATCTTCGGTAAGGCAAAGAACACCACCAATAGTACAAAACAGCAGCCTACAGAATGGGAAAATCTTCACTAACCCTACATCCAACAGAGGGCTAATATCCAAAATATATAAAGAAATCAAGAAGTTCGACACCAACAAACCAAATAACCAAATTTTAAAAAATGGCACATTGAGCTTTATAGAAAATTCTCAGCCAAGGAGTCTCTAAAGCCTGAGARTCACTTAAATGTTCAAAGTTCTTAGCCATCAGGGAAATGCAGATCAAAATGACTCTGAGATTCCACCCATCAGAATGACTAAGCTTGAAAACTCTTGCAGCAGTATATGTTGTCAAGGATGTGATGTAAGGGAAATCCCCTCCATTGCTGGTAGGAGGAAAAACTTGAAAAACCACTCTGGAAATCAGTTTGGATGTTTTTCAGAAAATTGGGGCTAGTTCTACTTCTAGAGTCAGATATTGGACTCCTGGGCATAGACCTAAAAAATGCTTCGCCATCCCACAAAAACACTTACTTAGCTAACTTCATAGAACCTTTATTCTTAATATCAGGAAACTAGAAAAAATCAAAAAATGTCTCAACTGATAATGGAAAAAATATAGTCATTTATATAATAGAATACTATGCAGCCATTGAAGAGAAAGACATAATAACCTCAAAAGAATAATGTCCTTAACTATACTATCAAAAATAGAAAATATAACTAACTCACTGTTCAYTTGTCTCCCTCCTGTCTCTGATTCTTGTCCTTTCACTCCCTTTCTATCTCCCCTCTTCATCTCCTCTGCTATACTCTCTACATGATCTAGTAGTAAAATTGTAGTATTTATGTTCTATAGTATCTCTTTTCTTTACTTAAGCCACATTTCTCATCSTCTGCAGTTGTAGTTTTGCTCCTTTACAGCTGAGGTCCTCACAAAAGTCTGAATTACCTGGAAAAAAAGCCCTTCCATTTCTGCTTTGATTTCTAAAGGGTTTTCTTTCTTTCCTCTTTATTAAAATGGCAGTTACATTGATAGTAACCAACCTCAGAGGATGGTTGCCTTCTGACAATTTTCCATTCAATTCCTTTGCGTTTTACATGTGATATACATTTATCATTTACCAAGTACCCTCCCCTCTAAACATTTTCCTAATCTCTTTTTATTTCAYATACTTTCTCTTCCTTCCTTCCTTTTTTCATGTCTCTTTCTTTCTTCTCTGATAGTCTGTAACTATATATAAGCATAGTAAGTGAAATCATCTTGTCTTAACCATTTCTGTGCTCAAGCTGAAGGCATCTGCTTCCTTGAATATCTGAGAAAGTCATTCTTTATAAAACCAAATTAAATTCTTAGCTCTGTGGCAGAGCATACACCTGTAAAGCATGAAACACATACTACCTTCCCATTGCCACAAACCAAGCAACAATGACAAAAAAAATAAACAAGGTCACAAATAATGATGGGAAAAGACAAACTACATACAATCTATAGAATTCCTGTACTTGCTTGTATTGCTCAAACCATAAAATATTAAGTACCTCTAAATTGTAATCAATTATTCATTCTAGTGTGATGCAGTAAAAATATCAACCTGAATTTCATAACATTGAATCCATTCACTCACTTATAGACAATATGGTGCAGAATAAAAAATTCTATAGACTAAATAAACTAGATAGCCGTGCACGCACATGCAAACACACACACACACACACACACACACACACACACACACACACACACACACAC
>BDUI01002686.1:57485-76026 GCA_002335545.1 Apodemus speciosus | reverse complement strand
CTGAAGGCTAAGAAGAAGGATTGTGAGTGTTGGGCTAGCCCAAGCTACACAGTGAGACACTCTCTTAGAAGCATAGAAATGAATAAGGAAGGAATGGACAAACGAAGGAAGAGAACAAATGTCTCTTGGGGTGAATTGTTCTTCCAAGGGTGCTATATAGTGTGCAGAGGACAAAAGCACACCTTTGATTTGGTTGCAATCTCATTGACATACACAGCCTACAGTCCATGCTGGTGAAACACCTACCTAGAGGCAGCCTTAAGACATTACTTTGTGAAATTCTAGCGTTTGCAATGTCCTGATTCTGGTTATTGGTTTGGTGGCAAGAAGTAGGATGCAGAGCAGAAGGAGGAATGCRGGTGGTGAGAGGAGATTTTCTTTTTAAAATAAAAATCAAATCACRCCCTATCCTCCATTCAACTACTTTGAAAGCACGGGGCAGCAGTGGAGCTTTGATGAACCTACCTGAGAACTCACTGGCCATGAAATGAGCCTGAGAAGAGAGCTTTCTGGCCCTCATAAAATGCCATCACATCAAGATTGCAATATAGTTTTGCAGTTTAAAAGCTCTGCGCATAGCTAGCCAGACCCATATATTGCAGAACCATCTTGCATGCTGCTCAGAGCATGCAGTAGACACTCAGCATAATTGTTGTTGAAAGAGCGGCGAATTCCAGGGCAACCCTGTCCTGTTCTTAAAATGAGTGTGAAACAAAAAAACGGGACTGAGAAGGGAAATAGCAAGGACTGCCCCTCCTGGAAGAAACCTAGGATTCCTCTTGGAAGTCAGGAAAGACTGGCTGCTGCTTCTACCTATTATCTCTCACCACGTCACAGTGCATAACAAAGGAACTCAGACCTTACAGCAGGATTCSCTGGGCTCGGGGCTGTTTAGGGAGGAGCTCTTTGTACTGGTGATTTAGGTGAGGTGGGAGGCTCTTCTGTTATAAGCTGAGTTTATCCACAGAAAGGGGTGGCTAGACATTGGCTCATGTAGGCTATTTTTTTCTGGAATGATAGAAGCAACTCAGCTCTACAAGTCGTATCCTCTAGGACCGAGCTGAGCCCAGTTTCAGTCATGAATGCCCCGGAAAGCAACCAAACCCAGCAAACACCTTTCCAACCTTCATCTTTGTCCAGTCCGTGAATATTGTTAGTCATGGGGATGAACTCAGAGCCCAGAGGTAGAGAAGAAAATAAGAACTTTTCCTTTTGTTTTGCCTGCTTTCTCTCTTCTTTTCTTTCTTTCTCACCCCCTACCCCCTCCCCGCCCCAGAGGAGTTTTAAAGTCACATGGAGAATAGAAAAAAGTCACTAATAAAAGAGCAAAAATTCCCTAATACTTTCAACTATGGTTGCACAGCAAATCTCACCATTATGGACTTTAGATCATCCTCGGAAGATTGGAAGTTGCAGGCGGTGAGTGCAGGGTGTAGGACCAAAGACCCTTCCTCCTCAGTCCCTTCAGTTAACTCACGCTTGTACATTTCAGCAGCATGGAGGTAGATCAGAAGGCAAACCACACCATGGTGTTCTGAGAACTATGTCTATGTAGCAGGATTCCAGATGCATGGGAAGGCAGTTAACAGACAGGGTTCACTCTGGGCTGGATTGTGCCAGAGGCTTTTTGGTCAACTCTGACTCGAGCAGAGCCCCAACACCTTTGTTTAGCAACCTTGTTGAATATGTAGACTGCTCAGCCAGACAGCCAAGGGAAGAGACAAAGGGCCCATTGTTTCAGAAGACCAACAGCTACAATAAAGCAGCTTTGTGGCAAATTCTGGAGAGCTTTGAAGCAAAGCCCAAGCCAGGCACTTCCAGGATCTTCTTTAGCAAAGGCAGAGAGACCTCCTGCAGAGCCGTCAAGGTTAAGACAGTAAAAGACCAGTCCCCAGAATGGCACTTTCTGCTTTTGTTTTTGTTCTTTTCCTGTCTTAGAGAGGCTTGCTACAAGAAAGATATGGTGCTCTGTGATGAAAAACAAGATACCTTAAGAGTCATTAGGGCCTGGCTTAAATGCAATCCTCTCTCCTTGCTGAGGCCCAGAACCAAGTAAATGGGACTAATTTGCGATAAAGATACATCTTCTTATCTCCTCTGTGGCCCTGCTTAGCAGCCCTCAGACAGATGAGCTCTCCTCAGCCTTTCTTACTCCTGCCTGCTGAGACAGCCTTGGGGAACCTGGATAGCTTTACAGCTTGCATTTCAAAGGCTAGAGGATGCAGTGAAAAACCTGAACTGTCTGCCTTTTACTTTTTAATTTAGCTTGTGAAGGCAGGGGGGTGGGTGTGGAAAAAAGGCAGAGACCCATTATTAAGACAGTCCCAACAGATTTCCCTACAGGCCATCTGATGGAGGCCATTGCTCAATTGAGGTTCCTCTTCCCACGTAACTCTAGCTTGTGTCAAGCTGACAAAAAGAATTCAACTGGGACACTGGGTAAATAAAAGGAAAGGGAGGCAAAAAGGTGTGTGAAGGAGATCCAAACACAGTAAAGGCATAAAGAAGAGCTATCACTCAGTACCTCTGACCTGGGCAGTGAGGAGGTAGACTATGTCAACACTCAGCAACCGACTACATCAAGTCTACTTAACTCCTCCTGTCTCCATCTAGCCCTAGTCTACCTTCCCTGAAATGTGCTTCCTAACGAATGCCCAAGCCCCTGCAGACTTCCAGGCAGACACATGAACCTTACCTCACTAGTCTGAGGCACAAATGCTTAACTGAATCTCTAGTCCTTCAATCTCTGGAAAGAACAGGCCCTGGACTGGATGACCAGGTAATGAAACAGCCTGCCCATCTCTAATGTATTAGAGAATGACACCAGACCTGCTTTCTGTCAACGGTTTCCTTTCTTCATCAAATACAACATATTCCACCCCCAGCTGGAGGCACTGGGCTCAGTGTTTGAGAAATAGCAATGAAGAAAGACACTGTCTACCTTATATTCTAGCCAAAGGGAAAAGAAAATGCTAAGAAAGATGATTTCATATAGCAATATGAATGATGGTGTAATGGGGGGAATTAGGGAAAATGTCTCTCGGRCCAGTGGGAGGGCTGTTTGGAGGAAGTAGGCTTTGGTTAGAGGCAAAAGATGAAGAATGTCAAAGGCCACCAGCTAGTAATTTAGTGACGCACTTCTGTGTTCAAGAATARAAAAGAATCCATGTATCCTGGGTAGAATGGTGCCCTTAGATCATGTCTACTAAGCTCAGACTATAAACACATATACAAATAAGGACATTATAAATGTTACCAGATTAAAATAAGGACCCAGTGGATTAATGTGGGAACTGAGGCCATACAAGAAGAGATACTCCTGAACAAACACACAACACACACACACACACACACACACAGAGAGAGAGAGAGAGAGAGAGAGAGAGAGAGAGAGAGAGAGAGAGAGAGAGAGAGAGATTGAGAGAGAGAGAGAGTATGGTCAGAAGCTATGAGACAATGGATGCCAGCATCCAACAGAGAGTAGAAAGGGCAGAGCTTTAGAGGAAGCATAGTTCTGCTACCATGGAAACTACAAATTYCATCTCTGTTGTCTAAAGCCAGTCAGTTTGAGTTTGTAGTACCCTGGTGTAGCAGCTTTGGGAGAAGATGGATCTCCATCAGTATGGCATGAGGAGTGTGCACAAAGATCAAGAGTCCAGTAGTGCACACTTGGGGACTTCTGCAAAGAAGGCAGACCCTGTGTTGTAGCGGCAACTTTTGACTACACTGCTTTGTGCTCCCAGCGTATTGTACGCCTGCCTAGGAGCTGTCTTTGGAGCCATGAATCACACACATGCATTACCTTATTTTTAAAATGCCTTGTCAACCTCAGAGGCTGGGAACTCTTAAACCTTCCTTTGCGACCCTAGGCCCAGTCAGGGAAGTGGCAAGTGGCTGGTTGGCTTTATCTCCTGCTGCTCCTGCGTCCCATCCTTCTGCCCTGAGTCATGGCAGTTCACTCCTGTTCCTCTCTGAGTCCTCGCCTGCACAACTCTAAGGGTCCCACCCCATTCCCAGCCATCTTTATAGGCATTTTTATTGATGTCTAAAAATCAATTGGAGAAAAGGACCTTTAGTGTTTGGACATACAGATTCCTGACTGAATCAGAGCATTAGAACCAATCTCCAATACTGTGTTTAAGTGTGATGGGAAGATTAGTCATTATGTTCCATCATGCTACTGAAAGAAAGGCAGAGATAGGCAAGGCCTGATGAAAGCTGGTTGTTTCCCAGCTGGAACCATTGTTTCCCAGGTGGAACTCATCACTGGAAAGGTTCATGAATATCACCAGGTGGAAGCAAGTTGTAAGAAGCCAAGGGATTCTTACAGTTGTAAGGAATCCTGGGGATTCCTTTGGCTTATGGAAAGGAGGTAGGTGGGGGGGGGGCACCTGCTGAGCCCTCAGACCTCAGCTTGTCTTAGGAGTTGGTTAGTGTGGTGACACCATTTCCACAGATGCAAAGTTCTATCCTGCCCAGCACCTGTGCAAGTATCTTCTGCTAATTAAGAAAGAGACAGATGGAGGCAGGTGCCATTTTATTTTACTGTCCTGGCTTCTTCGAGGCAATTAGGTTCATTGGAAGAAAAGCACCGTTTTCTTTGTCCCTTCCTTCTTTTTCAGGTAAAGAGAAAATTCAAACCAGAGAGTTCTAGTGTTGCTGAATAGCCACAGCGTCTGTTTTCGTGGTTGGCTCCTCTGCCATCTGCCCAATGAGGTGGTGGGGCTGATTAGGTTAATGCATTTGCTAATGGAACTTACAAGACTGCTCAGTGAATCTGTTATTTCCTTCACTAGGTGCTTTGTGATATATTAAAACAGGGACCATACTGCATGTAGTGGCCAGGTAAGCAGTCCCCATCTCTCTCCAGAAAGAAGCCAGAAATACTGTGTGTGTGTGTGTGTGTGTGTGTGTGTGTGTGTGTGTGTGTTTTGGGGTATTCACGAAAACTGCACTACCAGGTGATGGTTGCTGAAATCATTGTACAAACATCCTCTAGGGTGGCTGTTCTATCTCTGGGTACTAAAGCTAGTCTGTACTTCACTTCTCTAAAACACCCCAGAGTCCTATGGAGGGATTTGTTTAGACACATCAGGAGGCACAGNTGCTCATGCGACCTTCCTAATGCCATTTCTTATACCCAAGGTCTTTGCATCATATGGACCAGACAGAGAAGCTTTTAAGTAATGCTTTTTACAATAAGCATTACTTGCATAATAATAATAATAATAATAATAATAATAATAATAATAATAATAAACATAGTTCAATTCTCAGAAACAATAAAAGAATACACCCTCGCTCATATTCATTTATGACTACATAGTCTTTCAGGAATGGCATGACTTAAGAAGGATTATCAGATGTGGCATTCTTGAGGTAGATGTGGCCTTTTGGAAGACATCAAATAATGCAGGGTGGGCTTTGAAGTTCCAAAAGCCCAAGTCATGCCCAGTCATTCTCTCTGCTGCTTACATATCTGGACATAGAACTTTCTGCTACTTATTCAGCCTCAGATTTCACTTSTGTACCACCAAGCTCCCTGCCATATTGACAATGTACTAAACTACTAAAATTGTAAGCAATGCTCTGTTGAATACTTTAACTTATTTTATAACAGTTGCCATGGTCATGGTATATCTTCAAAGTTATTAAAAATTGATGGTAACATTCCTTCTGTTTCTATTTTATGTAATAATTTGAAGAGTATTGGTGTTAACTCTTCATTGAAATTCTGATAGAATTCTGTGCTAAAGGCATCTGAATCTGGGCTTTATATGATAATGAGATTTTCAACTACTCCTTCTATTTCACTAGGGGTTATAAGTCGGCTTAAATTGCTTATCTAATATTGATTTAACTTTATGATACCAATCAGCAAAATAATATGTTTATTTTATGATTTTTTAAATTTAAATTTATACTTTTACATATTCACTTTACAACCTACTCACTGCTCCCCTCCAGGTTACTGGTTCCCATAATCCTTCCCCCAACATCTGAACTGGGAGTGGCCCTATAGGTATCCACCTACATTAGCACTTCAAATCTCTGCCATGCTAGTCACTTCCTCTCCCATTGAGGACATCCAAGTCAGCATAGCTAGATGAACATATCCTTGGTAGAGGCAAAAGCTTTTGCGATACTCCTCACCTGTTTCAGTTGTTCAGGCCTGACATGAAATCAAGTTACACATCTGTTACATATGTGTGAGGTGTCCTATGTCCAGTCTTTTTATGTTCTTTCATTGGTGGTTCAGTCTCTGAGAGCACCAAGGTTCCAGATTAGTTGACTCTGTTGGTATTCTTGTGTAGTTCCTCACCCCTTTGGAGCCCACAATCCATCCCTCTGTCCTTCCATAAGAGGCCCTTAGCTCCATCTACGGTTTGGCTGTAGGCACCTGTATTTGTATAAATCACTGCTGGGTGGAGCCTCTCTGAGAACAAAATGCTCCCATCTGCTTAAAAGGTACTTTACCATGGAATAGATACCAAGTTGGGGTCGTTATTGGATAGACATTTCYTCAGTCTCTGCTCCATCTTCCATGTCTGTGTTTCTGATAGAGAGTATAAAATTTTAGGTTGAATGTTTTATGGTAAGGTTTGTTTCACTAGTCCTCCACTAGGTTTCCTGTCTGCAAATGGCCCCTTCATTTTCTATATACCCAGTAAAGTGAGTCACAGAAAAGATCACTACCACTGATTCTTGGACACTTCCCTTTTACCATGTCACTGTTTTATCCTGGAGATGTCCCCACCTCCTCATCCTGTTAGTTACAGATTTTCATTCATTTGCATGGCCATCTAGCCATCTCTCCCATCATTCCCCACATATGATCCTGATGTGATCCACCTATTATTCTCTTGGCTGCCACCTTCCATTGCTGGTGGGAGTGTAAACTTGTACAACAATATTGAAAGTCCAGTTGGCAGTTTCTCAGAATACTGGGAATAATTCTACCTCAAGACMCAGCTGTATACCCAAAAGATGCCCCAATATCTCTTTAATGATTTTTAATTTAGCAAAATAAAAGTTTTTAAAGTATGTCACTATGATTCTCTGCATTTTCTCAGTGCCTGTTGTTATCTCCCCTTTGCAATTCTAGTTTTATTAATTAGCATACTCTTGGTTAATTTTTTAGTTTATTTGACAAAGGGTTTGTTAACTTTACTAATTTCTCAAAAAAAAGGAACTCATTGTTTTATTAATTCTATTTTTTGTGTTATGTTTTCTAGTTTTTGTTGTCATTTCTATTWAATTGATATTATTTCTCAGTCTGATTGTTTCTTGTTTCCTTTTAGATATGACTTCTATTTTGTTCTAGAGCTTTCAGGCATACTTATTACTAGCATGAGTTCTATACATTTTTATGAAGGTACTTTGTAATATGAACTTGCTATTTAGTTAGAAAAATGTTCTTTGTGTTTCACAGTTTGAGGTACATTGCATATTTATTTTAATTCTATTCTAGGAAATGTTTGTTTTTCCTTAATTTCTTTCTTGATACATCCCTCATTCAGTTTGTGAAGTATCAATGAGATTTTGAGATTTCTGTTGTTCCTATTGATGTCTATATTAAATTCACAATGATCTGTAGGACGTATATTGGTATTTCAATTGTCTTTCATGTGTTGAGACTTGGTTTATGTCAGGTATGTCATCCATTTTTGAATAAAGCTCCATGAGATGTTGAGAAGAGGACATGTTCTTGCTCTTAGGATGAAATGTTTTGTAAAATATTTCTTAGGAATATTTGCTTCATAACATCAGTTAGCTCCTCAAATTTTCTGTTTTGATTTTGTCAGGATGAGGTGTCTATTAGCAGAAGGGTAGTATTGAAGTCTCTTAAGATCAGTGTGTTATGGACAGTATATGATTCAAGCTATAGTAGTGGTTCTTTTRTGAACTTGCCTTCCATTTTATTTGTTGCATAGATGTTCAGAATTACAATGGTCTCTTAGTGGATTTTTCCTTAGGTAATTACATGTCTTTTCTTGTCTCTTCTGATTTAACTTGGTGTGATCTACTATTTTCAGATATTAAATGGTTACACMAGATTGCTGCTTAGGTCTACTTGTTTCATATTTTTCTATCATTTTCCTCTTGGTTTTAAGATGTATTATTTTAGTTTTATGTAGTGGCAGTATCATAGCCAATGAGGTTTATCCGAGGAGNCCAGCACCTGTGCAAGTATCTTCTGCTAATTAAGAAAGAGACAGATGGAGGCAGGTGCCATTTTATTTTACTGTCCTGGCTTCTTCGAGGCAATTAGGTTCATTGGAAGAAAAGCACCGTTTTCTTTGTCCCTTCCTTCTTTTTCAGGTAAAGAGAAAATTCAAACCAGAGAGTTCTAGTGTTGCTGAATAGCCACAGCGTCTGTTTTCGTGGTTGGCTCCTCTGCCATCTGCCCAATGAGGTGGTGGGGCTGATTAGGTTAATGCATTTGCTAATGGAACTTACAAGACTGCTCAGTGAATCTGTTATTTCCTTCACTAGGTGCTTTGTGATATATTAAAACAGGGACCATACTGCATGTAGTGGCCAGGTAAGCAGTCCCCATCTCTCTCCAGAAAGAAGCCAGAAATACTGTGTGTGTGTGTGTGTGTGTGTGTGTGTGTGTGTGTGTGTGTTTTGGGGTATTCACGAAAACTGCACTACCAGGTGATGGTTGCTGAAATCATTGTACAAACATCCTCTAGGGTGGCTGTTCTATCTCTGGGTACTAAAGCTAGTCTGTACTTCACTTCTCTAAAACACCCCAGAGTCCTATGGAGGGATTTGTTTAGACACATCAGGAGGCACAGATGAGACAGTCTTGCCCATGGGGCACTGGATGACAGTGGTGTAATTTTGCTTTCTTCTCTGTGGCACCTGGATGTTTCAGTTTCCCAAAGCAACCATGCTCCTTCCCAACACAGCGTTTTGTGAAATGCTTCTGTATATCAATYATCAAGTGCTATACTACAGATAGTTCCAACACTTAGTGGCTCAGCATAGCCACCAYTTATTGGGATCCTGCTTCTGAGTCTACTTCAGGTTGATGGGATGCTCTAGGTAGCACTTACCCAGGCTGACTATCACTGTATTATCCAAGATGATGGTCTCACCAGCATCTGGTCACTGGATGACTGTGGGCAGTGTGGAGTGTGAATAGTGGGCCTGCAGGTTTCTTATTCTCTGAGGTGAAGAAGCTGGGTTTCCCATGGAGTGGGGTTCAAGCTCCCAAAAGCTGCTACTCTCTAGTCAAAGCAAGCAACAAAGTAGACCCAATTCAAGGTGTGCAGAAGTACACTTTGTCTCTTGATAGCAAGAGCTTCTGAGGACCATGACCACTCTTCCAATACAGTGATGATTTCCTCATCTGGCCACTCATCACCTTTGAATGCTAGCTTAAAGAACATTTCTTCATGGAAGCCTGCCCTGACACTACTCATTTCCTATAGATTCTCTCGTGGAGTAACTGAGTACTTAACCAACATGGCAGGAAGGGCAAAGCCAAGAATCCACAAAGGATGCATGCCTACTTTAATGGATTCCTACTTCATGGCCACTATGTTGCCTGGTACACAATAAGTACTCAATAAATGTATATTGATGGTAATTCTGTGCTACTTCAGTAAGGCAAAAAGTAGGTAATAGACATGTATTGATCAGTGCTATAGGGATTATTGTTCTGTAGCATCTGTATCTCATGTGCTTTATTCTTCATAATAAATCTGCCTGTTTTTAATATTTTCCTCATCTCATTCCAAGGACACAGGTATGTGGTATTAAGTGGCATTTCCAGTCTATCTGGCTTCAGAATCCATACTTTTTGAGCTTCACTTCCCAAGGTGCTTCCAATACCAAGTTCAACAAGAGATCAATTCAGGTTGGGAAGGGAGGAAACTGTGTGAACCCACCCATCTTCCCTGACCACCCAAGAGTCAAAAGCTCCCATGCTTACCTCTCTTTAGAATTTCCTGAGAAGGCATTGCCTCATTCATAATTAGTTTTCTCTGTCAAAATGGGAACCTTTGAACTGTGTTCTGAGCAGACCTTGGACTTAGTTTATGGTCTGAGAAGTTGGAGTATGAAATGATCCGCTAGGTCATGAGGGTAAGTGAGTTTTTTTCAGTAAGAGATGTCTGGGGAGGGAAGCAGAAAAGGTATTTCTCCATCATCCTCTTAACCAGATGTCTCTGTGCTGGACAGCTGTAGCATGGGAGCAATGACAAGAACCACTGAGAAGGGATCCTGCTACTGAGAGCTCCTAGAAAGGAGCARCCCCTCAGGTGGGAGGTAGTTGATGATACTACTGTGAGTTGGGAAGCCATTGCCCTTCAGTTTTCTGTAAACACTATGTGTGCCATAGTGATAGAGGRCAGGGATGCTCCTGGGGTTCTCAAACCCAGCTGAGGATTAGGATTGATTGCCTGGACTTAAAGACGAATGGTTCCTGAGTTTGCCTTTCAGAGATTCCGATTAAACATGTTTAGAGATTGTTCTGGGTACCTGACTACTTGGCTCCTCAATTCAATGTAGCTGTTTTTATTACCAGGATTTTGCTACTAGCTGCTTGAATTTGATGGTCCTCTAATTTGCACAGTAGAAGCCATGTACAGAAGTCATAATCCCCATCCTTCCTACATCTGTAGAGGGAAAAAAACCCACATGATAAAAGAGCCAGAACTGTAGTTACTGAATTTTTGTGATCTCACATCTGTAATGTGAGATTAGCAGTGTGGTAAATGAACAAGTACTTCTAAATACTAGCGATATGCCATTTCAAAACTATAAAAAATAAATCTAAAATAATAAACAATCTTTTCAGTAAGAGAACAGTCTTAGGAATAAAAACTACAAGATAAAATAAAAGGAAATGAAAAAGGGAACTCATCAGATTATCAGATAAATAAAGATCTAAATAAAGAAAAACGAATAAGGCCCACCTCTAGGTGAAGAACTATAGATAATTAATGGCTCCTGAGAAAGGGAGAATTGGTCTTCTCAGGACAACCCCCTGGAAGGTTATGCATTCAGTCCAAAGTGGGCAGTCCAAATGCAACAGTAAGAGAACTCTTCAGATTGGGTTTATGTATATATAACAATAATAACTGAAGAGGCGATTTGAGGGGGTTGAAGGGGATATGGAGGAGTTGTAGAGAGAGAGGGAAGAGTGGAAATGTAAATACAGTACTCATTTAAGACATTCTCAAAAAATAAACAAAAAAGAGAAAATGAAGGAGGGGAGAAAGGAAGAGATCATTTAATGAAGGTGAGGGTGTGGCCAAACAGTGAAAACTGCTTCAAATCTTGATAGGCAGCAAAATCAAGAGCTTTAACAATACTTATGCTCTCTGTAAAAATCATTCTACCTTGGGTAGTACAGATCAGGGACCACCCAAAGGTTTCTCAAAGAGTTGAACAGTAGATACTTTAGTTCTTTAGCTAGGGTTTGTCTGCCACAGTACTTAATTATATCACAGTCAATGGCAATAGGTAAAAAATGGGTGTATCTTTGTTTTCAGCAAAACATTGTTTATAACAAAAGGAGGCTACAGTTTGCCAATTCTGGTGCAGATTAAGAAAATATGTTTTAGAATTAATCTTAATTCAAAAGATTTGAGTAAAAACATTGTCATTTCAGCTTTATTTATAAAAGCAGAACATTAATATAGCTTACCTTTCATAAATAAGGGGTCAGTAAAATTTGAAAGTTGATGAAACATTTTGTGGTTATTAAGCTGCTGTTGTTACTTATGGTAAACCCGGGGGAGCTCCRTATTCCATTGCAGCAGGAGTTAAAGCTGCTTTGATAATAATGGCCCGCTAAAATAGAAGCACAGAGTATTCACAACACAACAGATCGCTTAGCCTTCCACATAAGACTATGGAATATACTTTTTTTGTTTTGACTACTTTCCTTACACAGAAGTGGGTGGAGAAGGACCTTAAGCAAGGTAGCCAAAGTTACACAGGTAGCCTGTTACACAGCTGTGGAACTGGTATTTGAACATGAATTGAGCACTTTAAACCTAAAGTTTAAAGTGAAAATAGAAGCAATCATTTAAACTAGTAAAAATCCAGGAGAGGGGTAGGGAAATGGCTCAGTTGGTGAAGTGTTCTACAAACAAGCACAGGGCCCTGAGTGTGAGCCCTAGAAATCACATATAAAGTCAGGTGTAGAGCATGACCCCATGCTTCAGTGCTGGGCAACCAGAGAGGAGAATCGCTGAGGTTCCGTGGCTGGCCATCTGGCAGAATCTATGACATCTGGTGAAAGTGAGAACTCCTGCCTCAAAAAACAAGACAGAGTAGCTGAGGAAGACATCTGAAGCTGATGTCTGCCTTTCTGTGTTCCCTCTAACACACACACAAGAGGCTAAATGAGGGTCTGTCCATCAGCTGATACTGCTGTTTTTGAGTGGTAGAGTGCTTTCTCTCTCTAGAATTATTATTTTAGTAATGAAGAAACAACCCTTGAAGGTTAGAAAATCCAAGGTTAGYGGCAAGTGGTGTGGAGCTTTGGTAGGAGAAGTGTTTAGTTGGGGTGGTCTAGGCATGTTTAATTGGGGTACCTTTAACCTCTTGTCCCTGCTCTGCTCTGAGCTGTGAGAAGGCCACCGTGCCCTGCCCGCGTGCCTCTGTCTTGTCCCAGGTGGAGTCCCGATTGTGTCTTGTTTGGCTTGTCAGCCCATTTTTGCAGTGTTCTCAAGTTGGTCTGCCTAACTCCCTAACTCTCTCTTCTCTCCCCTGTCTCTGCTCTCTTCTCCATCAACACATCCCACTGTGCAGCTGACAAGGTCAATGATGACTTCTATGCCAAAAGAAGGCACCTCGCGGAGCTGGCTGCCAAGGGAAATCTCCCTTTGCACCCTGTAAGAGTGGAAGATGAGCCTCGGGCCTTCAGCCCGGAGCATGGGCCTGCCCAGCAGAATGGACAGAAGTCTCGCACCAACAAGATGCCCCCGCATCCCCTGGCCTACAACTCTACTGCCAACTTTAAGACCTGGGACCCCAGTGACCAGTCTCTCCGGCGGCAGGCTTATGGCAACAAGGGCAAGCTTGGCATAGCCGAGTCGGGCTCTTGTGACCCCTTGGGGACTCGCACTCAGCATTTCCCACCCACACAGCCATATTTCATCACTAACAGCAAAACAGAAGTGACTGTCTGAGCTTTTACTTCAGGGAGCACCCTGGAGTGCACACTCAACTGAGAGAGGCAAAAAAAAAAATACCATCCCACCTACACTGTCCTGGTCCTGTACACCCCGACGCCCAACCCCTCAGCAGACACACACACTCCGTTTTACAGGAACCAACCACAGACCTACTCGTGATAAGGAATCATGTTTCCCTGGGCCGTGCCTAACATGCTCCCGCAGGCAGCTGAGTGAGACTGAAGCATGGACTTTCAGCAATACAGAGGGGAACTTTCAACTTCAGGCCCAGATTGTGGGGGTTCATTTTCTTTTCCCTCAGCAGAAAAATGAAACACATTCTAACAGATATATCTGTAGCACAATTTAGACAAACTACCCATGGAGTGCACTGGGTCCCTCCTGTTCTGTCTTCCTTGGTAAAAGGAAAAGGGTGGGCACGTGGAGAGGAGCGTGCCAGAATGCATGGGAAGGAATTTGTTCATGTCACAAGAATTTCCTAGTCCCAAGAAGCAAACACGGAATAGTGAGGAGTGTGAGGCAGTAACGGACCCTGAGCATTACACTGATGGAACATTGCATCCCATTGAAGCTGAAGGCAAAATACTCACAAAGTAAATCTTCACAAAGTAAGCCCACAGTCAGTGATAAGAAAGTGAAAAACATTCTAAAGAACTCCCTGAAAGACCATAATGTTGGCAGTGATGGGCATTTATGATAGCCAAAGGGTCCAGAGAATAATATAGAAGAACTTTTAAAGTGACACATTAAATGAACACACAAAATATTAATTTTGCCCAGGACTTAGAGAACCTGCAGTTGGAAAATTAACAGCAGGTGAGATGGGCACTAAGAAACCTTCACTTCCTGGGTCATCTCCAAGAACTGGAACAAAGACAAAAACCATCCTCTATGAACTGTCTGTCCCCACCACCCTTTCCCCTTCAGCGTGCCGCTGCCACTGCTGCCAAACTTCAATTGCTTTGGAGTGAAAAATGTCATAAGCGTGGGTGGTGCCTTCAGTGTGTCGCTGTTGTTCAAGTGATGGTCTCGTTTCCCAAGTGCATCCTCTGTTCCTTTATCCTTCCTGCCTCCTGTTTCCCCTGCAGTAGTGATGTTCTGTCTTTCCTTTGTAGGTGAGCCCAGCCAATTAACACCCTTTGAAGGAGCTGCTACAATGTCAGAGGTACCTAAGAATACCCCAATTCCCACCCTGCCACCTGATTACCTCCAGGAGCACCTTCATGCCATCCTTTCTTACCTGGACTCTTCCAAAGTTGCTTACAGATTGGTTCCTACAGCCAATAGCCATTGGATTCCAAAGTCTTTCATTTAGTGGAAGCACAGACAGGTACATGGAGAGGCAAGAGAGTTTTGTTTAGAGAGAAAAGTCTGCAACTATCCCCCAAAGCTCTTAGCTAATTAACAGGAATCTTCTGAAAGCTCACAGCTTCTTTKGTAGAAAAATCTAGTGAAATAGAATTGGAGCATTCCATGTGATGTTCTGCTGCCTGGGCTCTCTGGCATCACAGCATCAGCATACCAGATAGTTTCCATGTCCCAAGCAAGTAAAAAGAACCCGGCAATATCTTCAATCTCTCTGGGGCTGTCTCCCATCTGGCCTAAGTCAAGTCTTTTCAGTTTTTAAAACAGTACTCTGTTCTTATTTACAGAAGAAATTCTGAAAAGATCAAACTCTATAAGATTCCTAAATAAGAAGAGGTGCAGAGAAGATCAACACAGAGGTCAGAGGTCAGAGTTCAGAGTAAATGTTGAGACACCAGCACTCTCCATAGGGGAGTATGAACTGCTGGCTTGCACATTATATCTTTGATATGAGTTATGTCCTCACCAYACATCAGCATCTGGAGATTATCATCACAGTATTGGGTATCTAAATGCATTTGCTTTTAAGCCATGTTATTTTAAAAGGGAGGCATCTTGTCTTTATCACATATAGAACACTAGCATCCATTGCCATGAAGGTGAACAGACATTAAATGTGGAAAACATATTGGCCTCAAAGACAAAACTCTAGTGAAAGTCTGGCCTACTCTCCTGTCTCTCAAAAAGATATTAGTCTRGTTAAAGATACTGGTACACAATAGTTTGTCCRTGGAATAATCCAGTGAAGGGGAAAGCAGATGAAAAGAATCTCCCCCTTTTAAGTCGGTGTTAAATCGTGCCCTGTATCCATATGCTACCTCCATGACATACAGTTTGCATGTACTAGTGGCATACAGCACCACTTCAGGAAGTACTTACCCGARAGGTTCTTTTCAGGTCAAGTTCTGCAATCCTTCCTTCTAGCTCATTTCCCCCTCTCCATTCCCTTCCCCTCCACTTTATCTAATTTAAAAGTCTTTCTTGATCCTTAGTCTCTATTAGTCTATTTCTTACTCTTCCTTCTTTTTGAAGAAGACTTCGTCCAAGTAGACTTGGCTCCTTGGTCTGCAAATGTTATTTTGACTTCCAAGACACAGTCTGGCCACTAGCATGTAGCATTTACTTCCCAAGCAGTGTGGTCGTAGACAGCTCACACAGTGCGTGCCTCCTAGTGCTTCCTGTTTGACTCTGGGAGGTGGACTGAGGAGTGACAATCAGCAGGGAAAATCTGTTAATTTTTTTGCCTTCCCCTTGGGAAGCTAGATAAACCTTATGATATTGAAAGAGAGCATGACCTAAACAATAACTGAAGAGAAAGAGTAAGATTATAAAACTGTTTTCTTCTCCTTCCATGTGACCCCCAATTTCTAACTCTAAGGGACCAGACCATGGCTCCCCTCACCTTCCTGGAGTCTCAGCCTCCATCCGCCTTGGGCTCTGCCTGAAATTCCCATCTAACCTCCCCCAGTTTTTTTGTGTAAATGGAGCATATTTTATGTGCAAATATTTTAGTAACCGTATGTTCTGCAAGTAAACCTGTGTTAACACTTGTCACACTGCAGAGTTTATGATACAATAACACTTCCTACAATGAAGAAAAAAAAACATTTGTTTGTTTTCTAAGAATGTTTATTTGTAAACATATGTATTCACTATATTAATATGAATTTCTTACCTGGCAATAAACTGATTATATGTGATGCTCAGGGTGTCTTCTCATGCTTCTGGAGCCCCTCAGGCTGGTGTGAGTTTCCCGTGGGAACATAACGTAACTGCTCAGCACTGATTCTTCCAGGCTCACAGTAGGAATGGAAGCTCCTAGTTGTTGGCAACTTCTACAAGACTTGTAGACCTGTTGTTTAGTCTTTTTGGTAAGTACACACATGTCAGAATTAACTGGGTCCTTACAAACAGTATTTCYGGGTCTCTCTGTCATCACTAAATCCATATCAATGACAAAGAACCTGGCCGGGCCTCAGACATTCGCTTCTACTAGTAACTAGGGTGGAAGTGGGCATGAATGCTGACAAGATGGGAGATGGCTCTTCTCTTTATTCAACTGTATTTCCTGGCTGGCTTCCATCATTTCTCCAGCATCAGACAGAAACTTGTTAAAAATGGCTCTTCCTGAAAGAGGCTGAAAGTCTGAAACACCAAGRAAAAGAAATTCACTTCAGAAGTGAAGTGGGGCTGGCTACACGGCTCGGCAGGYAAAGGGGCTTGMCGAGCTTGTAACCCTCCATTAACCCCAGGAGCCCACAAGGTAGAAAGAGGAGACCGACTCCTGCAAGCTGTTTGCTGATGTCCACAAATACTCTATGGTATGTATGCAACCCTCCAAATAAGTCCATGATTTCATATTTATTTACAGCTGAAACAWATTTCWTCAATTTTATATCACACATTTTTATTATCAATTTATCTTTTAATGGGTACATAGGCTGGCTCCGTTTCCTTGCTCTCATGAATATAAACTCTGTAAAGAGGTGATGCCAGGTGTGTTTTAAAACAAGCACTCAGTAGGTAGACAGGGCAGATTTCTTTGAGTTTGAGGCCAGTCAGGTCTATATAGTGAGTTCTCGGTGAGACAATACTAGTGAGCTTCTGTTTCAACCTAAAGGAAAGTGTTAAGTACATCCTCTCAGATTAAGCTGCTCATGTCTGATCTGTATCATTCATGACCTGACTCCAGGRACTTCCATGAGGAAACAGTCTTAGATTGGCAAGTGGGAACATTTTCAGGGTGAGAAAAAGGTGCTGAAAGCCCAGAGATACACCATTTGGCAACGAGAAATCAGGTGCTATGTGCTCACTTCAACATATGCAGATGTCAGAGCTGGGGCAGGAGAGCACAGTGGCTACTCACATCCAGGTTCTCCAGGAATGACCCTTCTAAGCTGGGGATATTCAGAAAGTCTTTCCATAACAAGCAATGGGGAATGTGGATCACAAGCAGCAGTCAAAGTCAGTGGCTTTGGAGCCACTGGCCAGAGGGTTACTTAGTGTTAACACAGAGCAGTCTACTCTGGTAGATTCTATGGTATATAGCCAGTCAGTCAGAAACACAGGAAAGAAAAGAGTGCTCTTCTGACACTTGAGCATGTACAGAGGTCAAGCCACCAACCAGGACATATCGGAGCCCTACSAATGGAAYACAGAGAAGAGTGCGTTTGTGGGGAGAGACACACTTCTGTGCTAATTAAGCCACCCAAGCTAATAAGTCACAACTCATAAACAGCAAGCAAGCAAGACACCTCTGCAGAGACAGWTACGACTAAACACAGTGTCTTGGCACATTTGATCCTCACAAATATTTGCTCCAGAGCTTCAGTACAGAGATATATCTAAAACTGAAGTCATTCAAATCATTTTATCTAGGAAGTAGTGGAATGGGGATTTGAACTTGAAGATTCATCTTCACCTGCTCAACTGCTCAGCAGCTTCAACTGCTCTCAGTAGTTCTCACTTGGATGAGTGTGTGAGTCAGTGAAGGAGCTGGAGAAGCAGGCTGATCCCTAAGTTCCCTTGCAGAGCGTGGATGAGGCCGCTGTGAATTAGGGCAGTCAGTGCTTAGAACAAGTTTCCTACCATCTCAAGGCAGCTGCTGATGGGTGGAGCTTATGACTCTTCCTAAGATTTCAGGATTTAGAGAAAATGGGATGAAGCTATGTATGTCCATTCAGAGAGAGGGAGCCTTTGTAGGTGYATCCTTTGGCTTTGTGTCCAGTGCTGGAAGGTTCCATTGTCCTACAATCAGTAGACTATYGGCTCCAACCCTCTTTCACTGGGTTCCCAGGTCTAGGAAGTAGCTTTCTTTGTGATTCTATTAGGAAGTTTGTGTTAATCTTCAGTYCTGCTCTCTCACTAGATGGAGCCTCCCATCCACATCATGGGTTTGGCCACAGGTTAAAGCCCTTATCTCTCTGTGTCCCTGCAATGCCAGCACACTGCATGGCCTAATAAGCCACAGAGTGCGGTTTGCGACTTGGTAGCAGAGCACAGACCCTCCTTCC
>BDUI01002686.1:38491-54970 GCA_002335545.1 Apodemus speciosus | reverse complement strand
CAGAGCAACCAGGAAGAAAGGAAAGTGGGGAGGAGAAGGAGGAGGAGGATGTGGAGGAGGAGGAGGAGGAGGAGAAAAAAGGAGAAAGGAGTACAGGAAGAAGAGAAGAGGAGAAAGAGGGAGTAGGAAAAGAAAGAGTAGAGCAGGAGGAGGGGGAGTGAGACATGTGTGAGCTTGGTGTGCTGTTTTTGCTCTAAGTTTTTTTTGCTATCAATATCATGAGAAAGACAAGGATATTTTGTGTGTGTGTGTGTGTGTGTGTGTGTGTGTGTGTGTGTGTTTGTATGTGTAGCCTACTAGATATAATTTAATACAGTGTTTTAGGAAAACAGAAAGAAAATCAATTATTCCTTAGTAAATGTGGCTTGTTTGGCAGAAAGAATTTTTTTTAAATCTAGAGGTCTATAAAGCATAGAGTAATAAATAATGAGGTACATGGTGGTAATAAAAATCCAAGAACTCTTGGATTTAGGTGCTGCATTAGTTTGCATAATAATTATTATTTTGCATATCATATAATTCTCCCCATACTTGTCAATTAAAAAATAATGTATTCACATCTCCCTGATATATCTCCTTTCACCTTCATGGGTTTTTGCTATTTATTTATTTATTTATTTATTTATTTATTTATTTATTTATTTATTGCCTGTTTGTCTTTGTCCCATGGAATCTGCCTACATGGGTGTGAATCTATCCATTGGAGCATGAATAACTAAGTAGTGGCTATGACAGCGAAGGTAGCAACCTCCTCTCTGTCAGGAGCCCTCTGTTCCTAGGTAGGGCTGGGCTCTGTGTGAGCCCCTCCTCTGTCATTAAATGTGTAATGATTCGGTCCTGTACAAACCATGTAAACTCAAGGTGCCATGGCCACGTCATGCCCATGTGACAGAGCTGAGCTTCATGGCCCTCCTCTCTAGTGTCAAGCTCTTCCATTCTTTCGAATCCCTTTTTAGTGGTGTCCCTTGTGTTCTGGTGTCCTACTTAAGGCTGAGCACACAGCTATAACTTACTCTCAGTACCTTAGCATCTATGATTTTCTGTGTTGACTACTATTCACTGAAAATGAAAGCTTCTTTGAATTTGGTTGAAGACAGCACTAGTTTTTGTTGTCTAAACAAAATTAGTAGGAGTCAGTTTGACAACATGTCTACTCAGTACTGCAAAGGTACTAGAGTCATCCCTCATGCCCTTGATATCTCGAGCTCTAAGCCTTTGACAAGGTCTACGGCATTAAACATGAACTCCCTCTGGAGGAAGAGCTTCAGATCCAATCAGAAATTAGCTGGTTACTCTCACAACAGTTGTGTCCCTATTGTACCAGTAGGCACACTTTGCCTAGCAAGTTGGTGTTATAGCATTCAAGGTTCAGAACTAAGAAAGAGCATTGATGACTTTTTTCCCTAGCTGCCTACAAAGCAACTTCCCTCATGAGGAAAGCTAGCCAGCCAGCATGGAGAATGCTTCCAGCTCATTCACAGTGTTGTTTCTYTCTGTTCAGCAACCAAGGAATGGTGTCTTTAGCAATGAGGTCTTACCATCCTGTTCTGGTAGGCAACCAAGGCCTATACAAGGACCTCAACATAAGAGCTTATTCTGAACCTTCTGGATGGAAAAGTAGGAAGTACAGTTCAACTCAAGCATAAGTGAGCATCTCCTGGATATGACTCTGGTAGAACAGAAAATAAGAACAACTGAAAATGGCATCTTATAAAAGTAAAATRTATCTACACAGCAAAGGAAACTGTCAATCACATGAAGCATCAGCCCACAGAAAGAGAAAGTCTTTGTCATCTATACCTGTCAGAGGAGTAGTTTCTAGAACATACAGAGAACTTAAAACAAACAAACAGATCAGGAAAACAAGATACCAATTAAAAACATGCTAGGGAACTGAACAAATTCCTTAAGGAAACGAAAATGTCCAGTAGACACTTCAGAAATGGTTCAACATCCTTCACCATCAGAAAAGATTCCACCTCATTCAAGTCAAAATGGCTTTCATCARGAATACAAATGTCAACAAATTCTGGAATGGAAGTAGGGAAACAAGAACTCTTTTGTTAGAGGGAGTGTGAATTAATGCAGCCTCCATGGAAAATCAGTCTGAAAATTTCTCAAAAAACAAAAAGACAGAGCTGCTATATGACCCAATTATACTACTCTTGGGTGTATACCCAAAGGTTCCATATCCTGCCACAGAGATAATTGCATAGCCACATTCATTGCTGCTCTACTCACAGTAGCTAAAAAAATGGAAGCAGCCTAGACGTCAATCTACCAGTGAGTGAGTAGTGAAAATGAGGCATATAAACACTGTGAAATTCCATTCGGCCATAAAGAAAACTGAAAAGTATGAAACTTGCAGAACTAGAAATGGATGGAACTAGAAATATTATACTGAACTAAGTAACCCATGCCTAGAGTGTGAAGTACCACATGCTCTCTCTCATATGTAAACCATGGTTTCAAATTCTTAGTTTGTTTGATTAACTTGGAATACTTGTAGAGACTTGAAAGTGAGAAGAAAGTCCATGTGGGCTGGAGTGGCAGACCACATGTGATGGAAAGATAGGGAGAGAAAACTGAGGGCAACAAGATTTTAAAAGATGGATGTGTGGGAGAAAAGGAGGCCTGGGGGGATTGTTCAAACTTAGAATGTATGGTGAGTTAGGAGAAAAACCTACTACTTTATAGGCTAATTTAAAATCATAATTTAAAAGGAGTTTGAAAGGAGAGGCGCCATGTGTGGGTGGATAGAGCCAAACTCAGGAGCCATGGGTTGATTTAATTAAACATCAGCAAAAAGTACTTTTAATGCCCTAAACATCCTTAATATAATCTTAACGGGTATACTTACTTTATTATTAAAATGGAAAATCTGAGAAAAAGAACCTGAAGTGTAAAACACAAAAGGGAGAAGGAAATGTTGTGTGGGGGGTATTTCCCTAGGAACTGCTAGCTAGGAAGGCTCCAGAAGTTCACAAAACTATACTTTTGTAAAAACAACACATTATTTTTATAGTGTCTGGGGTCAGAAGTCTGAATTAGTCTTTAGTAAATCAATGTGAGCAGAGTCTGGGTTTCACCTGGGGGCTCCACAGAGAAAAGTATGCTCAAAACTTTCAGAGTTGGTGCTAGATTTTAGTTCTCAAGGGACTCTTGGGCTGACTGTCTTAGTTCTTAGCTGGATCTTAGACAAAGGCTAAGATCAATTTCTTGCAATGTTGGCATCTCCAGTATAGTGGGTTGGTTCATCAGAGTGGGAGAATATATATAATACAGAATAGATTCATTATCAAGTGTCTATTGATGAAACAGAACTTACCATCTGTGGTGGTTTGAGTAGGTTTAGCCCCAATAGACTCCTGTGTTTGAATGCTTGGCCCACATGGAGTGGTATTATTAGGAGGTATGGCTTTATTGAAGGAAATGTGCCATTGTGGGGGCAGACTTTGAGGTCTCATATGTTCAAGCTACACCTAGTGTGGTGCACAGTCTCCTGCAGCCTGTGAATCAAGATATAGAAAGAACTCTCAGCTCCTTGTCTGCCTGCATGTTGCCATGTTTACTTCCATGGCTATAGTGTACTGAACTTCTGAAAATGTAATCCAGTCCCAAAGAAATGCTTTCCTTTGTAAGAGTTGCTGTGGTCATGGTGTCTCTTCACAGCAATAGAACCCTAAGACAACCATCATTTCAAGCCTAATGCCAGAAGTGATACTCTTTCAATGTTGTCACAGAATATTGATTAGACACAAGTTGATGCAGGATAAAAGATCCCACAAGGCTCTAAAGACCAGAGGCTGCTTGCCACAGATGTTATCTAAGACCCCTTCTTTACCAAAGCACCAAGAGCTGGAGATAGTTAGAGCAGCAGCTAGCCAGAAAACCTTGCACCAGACTTTATTCTCTCATTTGCTCAGTCCTACACATGCCTCAGGTTCTCTGTCATTGGATAATGGAACTATGTTTCTTGTCCCTTCCCCCACTTCATGAGAATGGAGGCTATTTGTCTGCTTTTGGACACTTTGAGATGTAGCACATCAGAAACTTCCAGAATGGTTCATCCAATGTTCTTTTCAGACTGCTGGTTTAATGCAAATACCCAGGCCATCTTGGTAAGCACATGTAAAGATAACAGAGCTTCAGTCAAGCAGTCTGAACGACTGTGGATATGCAACCTTCATTACTGCCATTCCTACCACGCCCTGAGCTTGTATGCAACACGCTCTTCTATTGGGTTAAGACCTAAGATTTTAGGGACAGTTAGAGTAGCCAGAATTCTCTTAGCAAAGACAAAATTGTACCTGGCACATAAATGTTACTCAGTAAACAGTATACTACCTCCACTGACATCACCATWATCCTAGCTAAGTGTTTCATCCATGCTAAGAACTTTAATGCATTCTCTTTAACCTTCCTAGAAACTCTGATGACACTAATAGCTTTGTTTTATGGATAAGGAAACCAAGAGGTTAAATGACTTAGTCAAGGTCACAGGACRAGTCTTAGAGTGATCATTTAACTTTGGAATTGGCTGATTCTGCCACTTACAGGCACTCCACATAATCTTCTCAGTATTGCTGGTTATACTTGGATTTAGTCACTGTRGGGGGTGGGGAGTAGAAGAATGTCTTCATCRTCAATCCTGGCATCTCGCTTATTTGCCTGTCAGATTCTGAATTCTTACTCACATTGTGTTGTACAGTTCAAAGAAAGTGTTTCACATCAAGAAATGTCATGGTTGCTGAAATAATTTTGTCACATCCTCTTGAAGTTTTCCTCTTTGCCAGTTCAGAGGTTTCACTTAGATTCAAATTGTATAATGCCACTTTGAAAAGCATTAGAAAAAGGGTGCCTCATTTTTTCAAAAGTCCCAACATCTAAACAGAGCATTCATTGTCTCTTTCTTAAAAGACAGAAATTGGGAAGACTCTGAAGATGCAATTTAGGATGTGCAGATGTCTTACTTTCTGGTAATTTTAAGCTGTTTCTGAGGCTGTTATTTTGTTTTCATGGTTTGAAGACCCTTTATCAAAGACTGTTGAACTGAATGTACAGTAATTCTGTAAGTTAGGTGTCTACAGCACTCTTGATTTTAGCACACTAAAAAATCAACACTCCATAGGCTGGGTTGGGAAAGCCTTTATCCTCACTTTCATTATTTGACATAGGCTTCAGCTTTAGAAGAAATGAATGTTCTTTCATGAYGAGTCATTGACTTTTATTGAACGTAGAGAACATGTTTGTGCTCAGATTTCCTTGTTTAGTTCTTTAGTCCACAAACAGAGTCTACTTAGGATTTTCCAGGGAGTGTACAGGACAGGGACCCCTCAGCTAGCTTCTTTAGCTCTCCTAAGAAACGGGGACTTGGACATTGAGTAACTATATGCCATCATGGGAACAGGAAACAGGAAGACAGATAACCATGGGTTTGAATCCCTCCTGAAATTTCTAGTATATAAACTGAGGAAAGCTACTGAGCTTTGTAGTTTCTGTGTTCTTCTCATGTGGAAGACAAATACAGTCACAGCAATCTTGTGTTCTYTGAGGACTAGAAAGAAGACACAGAACAACATCCAATCATAGAGAGTATTCACCAATTTGGGGCTGTTATTAACATGAAGCATTTGTATACCATTGATTTGGACCCACTGATAGACAAGCTAATGGGGAAGGTTGGGTTTTACACTTTCTTTGTATCAAGGACATCAGAAAGATGCAGAGACAAGGATGTAAACTCAATGAAGAAAGCTCTTGGGAGGAAAATGATGGGAATGGAAGCAGCCTGCTAGGAGAGGAAGAATCCAATGGGTCGAATCTCAGGCAACACCTCATAGTGGTTAGTGGCAGGCCATTACTCCTCCCATTTGGCACCCAGGATCGTGGGCTTTCATTCTTCAGCATTTGCCATCTATTAGTCAAAGAGATGGGAAAGCCAAAGATCTTGGAAGAGCCTCAGCTCTTGAATAGACCACAGTTCAGTCTCTTTAAGGGACAAAAAATTAGGAATAGCTTTGCAAAAAATAGGAAAATAGGAGGACATCTAGGTGAAGCATGGGCTAGATATTTGAAGAACATTAGTCTTGACTCAGACTCAGAAGGATAAGTTTTCACAGCTCAGAAATTCAAGAAATTTGGAGAATTTATTCCTGAGAACTATGTTTAGGAAGAAGCATTTAGGGCATAGTTTTAGGGGGTCTGAATGATTTAAGGTGCAATCTCAGCCCACTTACCAATTTGTTTGTCAGTGTTAGGGATYAAACCCAGAGCCTCATGCACTCTAGGTGAGTGCTTTAGGGAGTAAGTTACATCCACATTTCATATTTTAGAACCTATGTGTCTTAGTCTGTTTCCTGGGGGTGTAATTGAAAAGCACAGTTTGCTAGAGCATAGATACTGGAGCTTTATTTGTCTTATGATTCTGGAGTTTGTAAATTTCAAAGTAATGGCTTCTATGTTGAGTCATCATGTGACTGAAGGGCATGCAAGCATGCCGGAGACATGCAAAAGAATCAGAAATATGGCCTGTAATCAGCAAACCAGTCCCATGATAATTCCTACTCTCCCTTTTCTTTACAGCCCCCAGAACTTGGGTACCATCTAAGGATCCCACCACTTACTATGATCACAGTGGAAACCTAATTCTAAGTACCATTTTTAGAGAGTCTACTCAAACAATTGCGCTGTACCACTTTGGGTAATTTATTTAGATTTGGATTTTCTTGTATATGAAATAGCAATACACTTTTTAGAAGTTTGTTCACAGGTGGAGTTGTCTCCATGTTCACTGATTAACTTGATAAACACGTACAGAGAATTTGCTCTATGTCAGACTTAGGACCTATTATTGGTGGTCTATAGTGAGTCGACACATGCCCTGCTTTGTAAGACCTTGGTGAGATATCGAGGGAGACAAGGACAGACTGTGTCCTTTCACATTTGCTCACACTTTCCACTCTGTATGCCTCAGTTATGTCTTCTTTCCTTCCTTCCACACTACTTCATTCCTACTTCATTTGTACATTTCTGATTTGTACCTTCCCATCACCACAACATAGTTAGTTTTGTGTAAACAGAAGAACATCCAACCTCTGTACTGTAAAGTCCCTGCCTCTTCCTAAAGSTCCCTAAGCTCTCTTCTGAAAGTTCCACAGTCTATTACATTCTGGGGGTGGTGGGGAGGTTCAATTCAACTCATACCCTTATCTATGGAGATAACTAAAAATTATCCAGAAGGTGGTGAATGTGTGGTGCAGATAGCAATCCTGGGAAAGCAGCCCTGGGAAATGGCAAATCAAGTTTATGTTATAATAACATTAACAGTGGGGAGTGGAGGATCTGGGAACAGAGGTGTAGAGGTGAATTGTCTGCTATTTTGCAGATAAGTGGAGTTCTAAGAGCATCCAGCTAAAGCCAGATATTCTCTGGGTGGGGTCAGCTGCATGAACTTAGACSTTTTYCCCCTTGTGTATATACTTTAGAGGTGATTCTCATTGATAGTTTAGGACAGATCTGGTCTTCCCCAGTGACCCAGCCCCTATGCATTTCTTATTCCTTCTTCCATCTCCTCTTACTCTAGTTATGATGCCTAATTAAATGGAATAAAACTTCATATTTTTCATCCCAGAGTTTTGGGTCATGGTTAGATTTGGGTTGGGGAGAAAAATCTAAATTTTGAAAGTCAGAATCAGATTACTTTGGCTAGAACCATTGAACCATTATTGGGAAATCGAGGATAGTTCCTGCAGATAGAGAGGTGAACTCTGCCAATTTGTATAAAGTGGCAGTTTTAGACTTGAATAGTATAATCTGGAAGTACCAGGCATTTGAAGAGTCCAGTATAAGTTGTTAGAGACAGCTGTTGAGAAACACTTGTAGAGACTTGAGCTTGGCTCTGCCTTTAGCTCTTTGCCAGCTTCTTACTAGTCTGTTAGGGCACGTGAGCTGCTCTGCTAGGGTACATGAACACTGCTCTTTTCTGCACAGTGAGCCTCTTCAACCATGCCCTGCATCTTTGCAGGACTTCTTTGAGTAACAGATGAGATGGACGATGTGGAAACCCTAAGAGACTTTAGAAGAAACAAACACAGTTGCCCGCGTGTATTATAGTCTACCTTTACTTGGAGAGACATGAGCCCCAGATAGGACACCAATGGCAGACAAGGGAAGGAAACTCTCAAGTCCAGCTTGGTGAACCAGTCAACCAGTCTCGAGTGTGCTGAGATTTTATGTGTAGCAGCMTGGGCAAAGGGCTATACAGGAGGAGCATGATGATTCTCAGGCAGCTATATCATCAAAACAACAAACAACCCCCCAARCAAAACATCCCATCACGAAAGCAGGGAGAGTTACAAAAGCTGGGCTCCCTGTGCAACTTGTAGTCAGCTTTCAAGAAAAGTTTCCTTTGCTCAGTCATTGAATACTATGCATAGGATCTCAGGAAGGGAACCTATGCTCCTATAAATTCTGAATTTTCTGGGCCTCCTAAGTCTCACAAGTTTAAGTCTTACAAATGTTCTGCTTTCTTCTAGGAAGGAATGTTTTCTATCTAAAGGGAAAAGCTCAGAAATATTCCATCTCTTCTTCCTGTCCTGATACATTTTGCCTCCTCTTTTATGATGTCTTTCGGATTTTGGAAGAGGAAATTCAGACCTCTGAATTTGTTTTCTTTCATGGCTGAGTTGCTACTAAGCCACAATAACAGCCATTTATTCTTAGCTTGAGCAGTTATGAGTCTCCAAAGAAACCATTGCCCATTACAGATATGAATTTTTCCTCTGTGACTAAGGTTGACAGCATAATACTTTGAGCGTAATCACAGATATCTAGAAACCAATTCAATAGATACCACTCTTTAAGAAAACAATACCAGTAGCCTTCTCACTGGTACTCATAACCTCACCAACTACAGGCCCTGGATTATGGTAACAAACATTGAATTCCTCCTATGAAGCAGGTCACAAATGCAAATGGAAAGCAGTTGATAGCACCCATAACAGCCATGCCACAGTGAGAACATCTTATTTGGAATATAGTACTCAACATCTGCAGCAGAGTATGATTATTAACGACATTTTCACCAGTGACCTATACAGTACCTTCCTGAACTATGAAAGTTAGTCAGTAGGGCAAGAGCTTCTAGCCCAGTTCCAGTTTGACTTCTTATCTTGTAGCCAGACAGTTTAGTTTCCTTAATATCTAGTTCTGACATGCAAACAATAACAGTAACAATATTATTTGCTGTTTATGGGGCTTCGAGAGCTTCCATGGCCAGTTCCTCATAGGCTGGTATTGAATCTTGGGAGTTTTCCCACACATGTCATGTAAGGTATCTTCATTCATACTGTATACATGCTGTTTGTATCATTCTTCCAGATGCTTCTCCTGGCTCATGAAATGCCCAAGGGACACCAAACTTACGAGACACTAAATAAACAAACTTTTTCAGAGAATCTCTGAAGGTTAACCAATATTTCAGCAAGTGCCAATTGGTCTTTAGCAGCTAAGGGAGTACTTTAAAATGTTAGAAAGGTCCAACAGAGCAGGAGAAGAGCTCATTATCTTCATCAATTATCGATTGCTCCACTGAAATAGGAGTGTTGCCTATAAGGGTGAGGATAAGAGACACCGTCTTCCTCCACAGACTGGATCTTTCCCGTGAGCTATCCATGCTCCCCATCTTGGCACAAGTGCTCACCTCCCTGCCCTGGTGAGCACATCCAGACTGGCTTGTAGTACTTGGCCTGACCAAAGCCTACAGGGTAGCAAGGCTAACTTCTCACATGTTGTGTCTGCTACTGGAGCTGGGTCTCCAGTTTACATGGATTCTGAGGTAGTCCATTATTTCTCCAATGGCTATGCATTGCTACTTACAGGGTCCCAGGGTGGCAGAACAATCTTTTTCCCATAAACTTTCTTGCAGGGGAGAGTATGCACAGCATGCTTTGGGAGGCTAATTTCCCTCTTCTATGACAATATTAGTAGTTTGTTTTATCTATGCTGTGGTCATACACTATTTTTTCAGCCTTTTGATGAATTGTTGTGCAGACTCTATGGCCTCCCAGAGGTTGTCTATCACAGTGTTTGGCTTTCTGCCAACTTCTTTTTCTGTAGGAACTTCAGTTCAACACAAATCCTGACTCTTTTGCTTATGAGTGTTCAGTTTCATCTGATTTCCTGTTCCTCTCATCTTCTTGAATGCTTTAATACCTTATAGACCTAATTTATATGCTGTCTAATATCAAATCCCACCATGGTGCTTAGCAAAGCAGCTAGAGCCCTATAGACCAGCCCTGAGGTCCTGGCTGAATGAACCGTATTTAATTCCCCTGTGAACAAAACCCTGTTAGAGCCGATGAACTCAACATCACACTTGGCTTTCCGTATGCCCTACTTATTCAGTGACTCCTGGTTTTCTGTTGTTTTTAGTTTCTGTATTTATGGAGACCTCAGTCAGCAATAACTTAATGTCCCATAAGCGCCAGTCCAGCAGTATATTGGTTTTCTTCACATTGTCTTAAATTATACAACCAATGTCTCAAGGAGGGGTGGGTGGTTTCAGTCCTCCAGCTTCTCTGCTTCCAGGGCACTTATACCAATCACATCTGCATTCACCGTATTTCACAGATTTCACTTCCCAAGCGATGCTATGATTTCATTCCTCATTTAAACGTTTTTCTCAGTTTAAGCAGTTCAGAGGCAGAGCATTCCCTATCTGAGTTTTTTTTTCACTACATCTTTTACTAGTCAGGCGCGAGAGGTGTGCTTTGCCATTCCCATCCCATTTGCTGTGTGCCACTACCTAACCCCTCCTCCCCCATATTCCAAGTCTTCGGATCTCAGGAAGGGCTTCGGGCCACAGGTCTAACCTCTAGTCTCTGTCCTTATGGATCACAGACTGAAGAAATGGCTGGACAACATTTTCATCTCAGCTTTTCCCCATTTTTTTTTCCCTGCCAAATAAGACTATTGCTTCAAGTTTCTCTCCGTTTACTCTGATGTTGGCTACCAGTCTGCTGTAAATTGCTTTTACTATGTTTAGGTATGGGACTTGAATTCCTGTTCTTTCCAAGACTTTGGGCATGACACTTCCGGAGGACCCAGCTATATCACTCCTGGGCATATACCTAGAGGATTCCCTGGCATGCAATAAGGACATATGCTCCACTATGTTCATAACAGCCTTATTTATAATAGCCAGAAGCTGGAAAGAACCCAGATGTCCCTCAACAGAGGAATGGATACAGAAAATGTGGTATATATACACAATGGAGTGCTATTCAGCCATTAGAAACAATGAATTCATGAAATTCTTAGAGAAATGGATGGAGTTGGAGAACATCATACTAAGTGAGGTAACCCAGTCTCAAAAGAATACCCATGGTATGCACTCACTGATAAGTGGATATTAGCCTAGAGTCTTGGAACACCAAAGACACAATCCATATACCAAATGATGTCCGACAAGAAGGAAAGAGTGGACCCTGGTTCTGGAAAGGCCCAATGCATCAGTGTAGGGGAATACCAGAACAGGGAAGTGGGAAGGGGTGGATGGGGGAACAGGGGTAGGGAAAAGGGCATGTRGGACCTTTGGGGGGGCGGGGAACCAGGAAAAGGGAAATGAAATGTAAATAAAGAATATATCCAACAAAAAAAAAGAAAGAAAAAAAAAGAGACTATTGTGGTAGATATCCATATATACTTTATTATCATTGTAATTCTTCAACATGGCACAGAAGTACTTTCTTGGAAGATAGCTCAGCTTTTGGTCTTATTCTTCACAGCACAAGTCTTACAACTTCCAGAACTTCCTGCCCAGGATTCCATTGCATGGACGCTCTTCTCAGTGCTCACTAATGTCAGGGCATCCCCATACTCTGACTCACCCCATTGATTAAGGAGGCCCAGACAGGATGATGACTGGCACAGTGTTCCTTCCAAGAACAGTCTACCCACAAACAACTCAGCTTTGGTCACAGGTTTTGTAATACTCATGCGACTAACACTAAATCAAGGGGCTTCACCATTTCATTGAATATGGAGGAAAGGTAGCTTGACTTCAGTGTTAACTGTCCTTTTGACAATATGGAGATTCATCTGGGAGCCAGGCCTTTGGGCATGCCCGATTATCTTGAGTAAACTAGTTAGTGTGGAAAGACCTTTTTTTTCTTTGTTTACATTCCAAATGATTTTCCCTTTCCTGTTTCCCCCCTCCCCCTAAGTCCCATAAGCCCTCTTTCCTTTGCCAGTTCCCTAATCAACCCCCTCCTGCTTCTCTGTCCTGGCAATCCCCTACAATGCTGCATCAAGCCTTTCCAGGACCCGGGCCCTCTCCTTCCTTCTTTTTGAGAATGATTTGATATGTGGGTTGTGTCTTGGGTAATATCCACTTATCAGTGACTGCATTCCATGTGTGTCCTTTTGTGAATGAGTTACTCACTTAGGATGATATTTTCCAGTTCCAAACATTTGCCTAAGAATTTCATGAATTCATTGTTTTCAATTGCTGAGTAGTATTCCATTGTGTAAATGTACCACATTTTCTGTATCCATTCCTCCACTGAGTGGCATCTGTGTTCTTTCCAGCTTCTGGCTATTATAAATAAGGCTGCTATGAACATAGTGGAGCATGTGTCCTTATTGCATGTCAGGGAATCCTCTAGGTATATGCCCAGGAGTGGTATAGCAGGGTCCTCCGGAAGTGTCATGCCCAGTTTTCTGAGGAACTGCCAAACTGATTTCTAGAGTGGTTGTACCATTTTGCATTCCCACCAGTGGTGGAGGAGTGTTCCTCTTTCTCCAACACCTGCTGTCTCCTGAGTTTTTAATCTTAGCCATTCTGACTGGTGTGAGGTGAAATCTCAGGGTTGTTTTGATTTGCATTTTCCTAATGACTAGTGATGTTGAACATGGAAAGACCATCTTAAGTGTGGGCAGAACATTCTCTGGGCAGGAGATCCCTGATTCCATGAGGTGGAGAAAGATCACCAGCAGGCATACATTTGTTGCTCTCTTCATCACACTGATATAATATGAAGAGTTACTTCAAGCCTTTGCTGGTGACTTCCCTACCATTATAGCTATACCCTGGAACTGTGAGATTAGCCCCTTCCTTCTTATGCTCAGAGGCAAAGAATTAACTAATACAGAATATTACAATGAACAGCTCCTCACTCCATCCTTCTGTCAGACACCTCTTGAGCCCCATTTTGCGTCCTCTTGGCTAACTAATTTTCAGGCCTGACCATGGCTATGTCAAATAGCATACAGGACCTGTCCCATTTTTCTGACTCTTTGCCTTTCTGCTTCCAACCCCTGGAGAGTATGTGAGGCAGAATGGGCTAACACTCATGGTCCCAGTTTTAAGCAATGGAAGATGAGAACTTGTTGACTATAACCAGACATTCAGGCTATTTTGTTGGGTTCTTTTCCCTACTGCCCTATATCACCCCTATCCCTTCCAACCCTCCAACACCAGGTATGAGAGAAAGAATAATAGAGGAGAAAGAGAGGTGTCAAACTTATTAGACTACTTCCTACTGATTATGTCCAGTGTTTTGAGACAAGTCCAATCTTCATTAGGATATCTCCAACCAGCAGCCAGCAGCCAGCAGCCAGCAGCCAGCAGCCAGCAGCAGAGAGCACAGCATCTAGGGGCTGTGACCTTTTTAAACCCTCTGACGAGTACCTCAGAATTACAAATGTGAACTATCTTCAGCTGGCAAAATCACACCTCCACTTGCCACAACACAAGAGAAATCATAGCTGCTGTGGAGAATTGAAGCATCCCTGCATCCCATCCCTGGGATTAAAACAAGAACATATTCCCATTTTATATCTGTATTTTACAAGAAACCAAAATTGTCACTACAGTTGTCCATTTCTGATTGGGGGCCCTCTGATGTCACCTACTCCTTTGCATCTTACCGTATTATTTTACTATTTGTATCTACCCATACTCTCCTTCTTTCATGATGTTATTTTAAGCATTTCTAGTGAAGCCATCACCAAAGTATGTGGTTCTGGCTCATACTGCTCAGCCTGGAACAGGCTCTTCAAGCTTCTCCTATTCTCTCCTGTCACGTGGTGGGTCATTTGAGTCACCTGAAGGAGAGTGCTGCTCTGGAGGGCAGCTTTGTACACCTTTCTGGTTTGGGGCCGACCCTAGGTATATGGCTATATAAAATATACACCTAAATTCAACATTTTATAAAATTAAATCAAAGCTACTTAGAAGTAATCCTTGATAGACATGAAATCTTTTCATTTATTACAAACTAAAGCAAATTTGCATATCAATGAGAGGATTGCTTGCTTGGTTTTATATAAAGAACCAAATCTTGGCTAAATATTTGATATTATTGGATATACTATTTTTTAATGATTTTCATAGAAGATACATAGTTTAGATTTATAACTGTCAATGGTATGGACATGAATGATATAGTACATAGAGGCTGGAGTACTTTTAAACCTATTTTAGAAAATATTGCAAATTCTTTTGTAACCTCAAGCCAAAATTCATTTAGTGATTTTAAAAAAATGAAACCCAAGTGATCTAATTAAATCTAAATCTTTAAAGCTAAATATTCTAACAAAATACAACCCAAAGATATAGTAATTTGATACTTTTATGTTGATGAATGGTGGTAGAAAAATATTAAAAACTTTGTTTTCCATAATTAGAGCATTGTGTTTCTGTAAGCGCAGAAAACTCTGTACGTACTATAAAAACCCTGCAATTGATAGCATATAAAAGTCTCAGATGTGAGCAGATGTGTTTAGGGTAGCTTTCAGCAGCACACAGTGCCAAGTGCACACTGTGTGTTCAGAACAAAGCTTCAGTGGATGAACGCTGCCGCAAACATTTTGGCGACATTAAGCACTTGATTTTTGAATTAAGTTTCCATTTTTGCTTTTTCAAAGATCCTTGTATTGTTGTCATTTTTTTCATGACCCCCCATTCAGTTCCGCGACCCCATAAGGGGTTGTGGCTACATTTTAGAGAAAGTCAACCGATTACAATCTTTGTCCTGATCCTCTCTTCCAGAACTTTACCATAGCCCATGCTCACATGCTATGTTTGCTACTTCTTGAGCTTGGAGAAAAACAATGAGGGGGTCATCCTTGATAAGACATTTATGTGACACCCTGTAAGGTCAAAAGGGAATACAAACTCCCCACATCACTCAGTGAGTTTGAGAGGCCAAGTGAGATCCTGTGGAAAGTTACCTTTCTTTACTTCGCTTGAAAAATAATCCCCTCACTTCTTTTCTCCTAGGAGACTGAAAAGTGTCTTCACATTTCTCATTATCAGGTCTTAATGAGAATTCTAATTAGGGCTACTGCACACTTGGGTGGTAGTTTTCTAAATGTAGCTCTGGAGTTTTATCTGTCAGGCTGCCAGCCTTTAGCATCCTGGCCAAAGATGCCCACACTAATAATAGTGATAAAACTACTATTTATTGAAAGGCTACCAYGTGCCAGGCAATTTGCATATATTAGCAATGGTGGCCCCCACACATACAAAAAGTATGATATGAGATGGCAACTATTAATCCTAACTTTAGAAAGAAAATGAGCTTCAGAGTGCAAGCTAAGCAGTGGGGAATTTCGAGAGCCAGGATGCTATTCAAGTCTGTTCTTTGATAGAGAACATTTCTTGTCTAATCACAAATCTTGAGGAGATGAAAAATAAGACAATGGCATTGGTTCCTACTTCCAAAGTGGCCACTGATTGCAATCAGAATATTTGTGATGTGTAACTATGTTTCAGCTTTGGTCACTGGGTCTTCTGAGAATCATGTCATGGTTTAGGGAACCCCAGGAGGCTCAGACACCCAATTAGAAGGTCAGTAATAGCAGATCCAAGAATAGACTGATTGCTTATTCATTATTCATGTTATTCCCAGCTTTTCCCATCCATCACACAGAGGACTGTCAGCAATTACCATGACATTCTTTCCAGAAAGGAGTTCTTGGCCCAGATAATCGCCTCATCTGGATCCTAACAGTCTCAAAGGTATAGTCTCCTGATGTGACATCAAAATTCTTCTGTCTCAGGAGTATCAAGTTCATCCCCATTGCATACCTTAGGGACATAGCAAAAAGACCTAGGTTTTTGCAAATGAATGCTCAGTCCCTTCTAGGCTTGCCAAATGCCAATCTTGTTTAGTAGGTGCATACAAAGGCAATGTGGTCTTGTCAAAGATCCATTGACTAGAGCAGGGTTAGGAGGATCAGACTGGAGTAGGGCAGACTGAGCATCCAGGCTTCCTATCCTCTTCATCTAGCAAGGGCCTCTTGCATATGTTAAAAATACGTTTCCTCTTCTTTCGGTCTTCTTCCTTTCTTCTCTTCTCATCCTCTTCAAGCTATTCACTGATTTAATAACTCCCCCACGCTGTATTCCTGGCCTTCCCAGACAGAGAATGCCTTCTGTAAGTGCTGTCTCCACATTCCCTCACTGCCTGC